>JAAGKR010007958.1:6467-33754 GCA_011419295.1 Clarias macrocephalus | reverse complement strand
CCATCTCGATTGGGTTCAGGTCCGGTGACTGTGGAGGCCAAGTCATCTGGCGCAGCACCCCATCACTCTCCTTCTTGGTCAAATAGCCCTTACACAGCATAGAGGTGTGTTTGGGGTCGTTGTCCTGTTGAAAAATAAATGATGGTCCAACTAAACGCAAACTGGATGGAATAGCACGCCGCTGCAAGATTCTGTGGTAGCCATGCTGTTTCAGTATGCCTTCAATTTTTAATAAATTAAAAAGCACCCCCACACCATCACACCTCCTCCTCCATGCTTCACGGTGGGAACCAGGCATGTAGAGTCCATTCGTTCACCTTCACAAAGACACGGTGGTTGGAACCAAAGATCTCAAATTTGGACTCATCAGACCAAAGCACAGATTTCCACTCTCCTCTTAACAGTTGTTCTAGAGACGTGTCTGCTGCTAGAACTCTGTGTGCCATTGACCTGCTCTCTGATCTGAGCTGCTGTTAACCGGCGATTTCTGAGGCTGGTGACTCGGATGAACTTATCCTCCGCAGCAGAGGCGACTCTCGGTCTTCCTTTCCTGGGCCGGTCCGCATGTGAGCCAGTTTCTTTGTAGCGCTTGATGCTTTTGTGACTGCACTTGGGGACACTTTCAAAGTTTTCCCAATTTTTCGGACTGACTGACCTTCATTTCTTAAAGTAATGATGCCACTCGTTTTTCTTCACTTAGCTGCTTTTTTCTTGCCATAATACAAATTCTAACAGTCTATTCAGTAAGACTGTGTATCCACCTGACGTCTGCACAACACAACTGATGGTCCCAAACCCATTTATAAGGCAATAAATCCCACTTATTAAACCTGACAGGGTACACCTGTGAAGTGAAAACCATTTCAGGTGACTACCTCTTGAAGCTCATCAAGAGAATGCCGAGAGTGTGCAAAGCAGTAATCAAAGTAAAAGGTGGCTACTTTGAAGAACCGAGAATATGACATATTTTTTAGTTGTTTCACACTTTTTTTATGTATATAATTCCACATGCCTTCAGTGTGAATCTACAATTTTCATCACATGAAAATAAAGAAAACTCTTTGAATGAGAAGGTGTGTCTAAACTTTTGGTCTGTACTGTACATGTCTGTCTGTCTTTCTGTACGGCAGAACTCTCTGTCTAACTTATTAATGCAATTATTATTAATACAACTCACATTCTGTAAGGTTGAGTATCTTATGGCTTGTTTACACTAAGCTGAACTTCTTTCATCGTCAGCCAAATACACTCCCTGTTCGGTAATCGGAGAGTACACACAGAACCAATACCCTTATTTTCTGAATCTCACTCCAAGCTTTCCTGAACAGTTGGCAAAATGCTCATGAATGAAGGTGTAGAAAAAAATGCACCACACACAACACACACACACACACACAAACATTTCTATTTCAGGGAGTTGGCACCCTTACTCATGTGCTACAATAAAACAGTTTGTCTAAATTCTAACTTCATATTTGATATTTATATTTAGAAATATAAAGCGATAAGTCTACTTTAATAGCCTTGCTTAATAACTGATGTTAAATATCACCCTTTCCAATATGGCGGCCGCGCTGACGTGTCGCGCGATCTAGCAAAAGAGGCTAATCTTCTTTGCGGTCACCAGGGAGACGGAGCTGCGCGCGGAGGGGAAGTGGGCTGAGTCTCTCTCTCTCTTTCTCTCACTCTGTCTCATTTGCGTGAACGAGTCTCAAAAGCTCTCAGAGATAAAAACGTAATATTTAAAAAAAAACTCTCAGCTGTGGATATTTTACTTCCTCTCCAGTTCCATCTCTGGCGTTTCCTTGGAGATTTCCCGGGAGTTCTGGAGCGTCATTTTGAACCGGAAGTCGGATTGTTTTTAAGTTTTTCCCCCCCAGTTTTTTGACGCAAACCTTTTTAGTAAAGTATCCAGATTTAGATTTTTGAGTTTTGTTTGTTGCGTTACATACATCTGAAGTAAAATGAGCGACGCAAATCAGCCGGAGATTGAGCTGTTTGTGAAGGTGAGTCGGCGGATTATGGCGAGGAAGAGCTAGAACTATTAATAAAAAATAGTATTACTCATATTCTTTCTTCTCTCTACCTTTTTAAACTTACTAGATAATATGTTTATGATGGTGGAAAATCCAAACTTACCTTATTATGCTTATTTATATACCCCAGTGTGATATAAACTCGTTATAACGGTCTTTTAACACAACATGTCCGATTATAAAACTATAATGTAATAATTTAATGTGATTAAAATGCATTTTTGATAATAAAAGCATTGTTTCTAAAAATCAGGGTATCCATTACGTCACTGATGAAAACTACCTGATAAACGGTACTTGATAACTGTGCAAGGTGTAACCGCGTTCCAAAATACTCGCCTAGGTAATATCTAGTGCCCTAGGTCTAACGGTAAGTCTAACGGAGTTTAGTTCACTGCTGTATGGAGCGCGTGGGATTTAGGACGTGCCTCGCTTTCACCGCTTTAATAGACAAAATGGAGTTTGAATTTTTTTTAAATCAAACCCCAAACCTAACGGATGTTTCCTAACGTCTTTTAACGTTTTTTTTAAGGCGGCGCCATTTTAAAAACTTTAACTTTAAAAGAGGGGATATAGTTTTATTGAAGTAAAAACCTAATTTGGTCAAATCTAGGGGCGTTGTCCCTTGAGAGAGAGAGAGAGAGAGAGAGAGACTGTTTTCAGGGCCCTGAGGGAAGTGTGTGTGTGTGTGTGTGTGTGTGTTTTCCCAGGCTGAGGTAAAGACTCACATTAATAAAGCAGTCATTGTGTGAAGGAAAGGAGTGTGTTTTTTGTCCTTTTTTTCCTCCAGAATGAAAGCGGGTATTGTTTGACACCCAGCCTCTTTCAGTTTTCTGTCGGTTCCGCACATGGACCTGTTGATCCAGCGCCACTCAGACCTGCGCTAGTTAAAATGATCACAACCCCCCCTGCAAATGTAAATTAACACTAATAAATGTTCAATTACAGAAATATAACCAACTAAAAACACCACACCACACTACAAGGTCATGTCAAGGTCAGCAACGACAGCCATGCTAACTCTCTCCGCTTCACTGGAAGTCGTGTAGCGAGCGTGGTCACCAGACGGTCGCGAATGTTCGCCCACCAAAGCGTGGCACGTAGCAAAAGGAAGTTGTCTGGGGAAAACACTCACAGTAGAATAGAGCGTTAAAAGAACAGAAAACACTAGAATGAAGTAGTCATCTTTAGTCAGCACAGCACCACAAGCTAGCTTTAATTTTTGTTTTATTTTTTTATAAAGCTTTATTTCTTTTAGGATCGCGGATAAAATGAAGCCGTGGTAGTGAGGAATTCGGAAATAGCCACAAAGAACGAGTATGTTGGCCAAAAAATGAACTATGTTACTATAAATATAGACAGAAAGTGTTGAATGACAAGGATGTGTGCGGATGAACAAACAATGCAGAATCGTGATTGGTCCTTGGGAACGATGCTGAACGTGATTGGTTGTTGGTAATGATGCTGAACCGTGAATGGTCCTTGGGAACGATGCTGGCCTCTGATTGGATGTTGGGAATGATGTGTTTGGTCCTTTGGAACGATGCTGAATCATGATTGGTCCTTTGAAAGGATGCTGAATTGCGATTGGTTTTTGGAAGCAATGTTGAAACACAATTGGTCTTGAGATCGATACTGACCCACGATTGGTCGTTGGAACCGATGGAGATTAATATGTTGCGAAATTTTGCAAACATGACAGACTGCACTGTTTCAGAGGTTAGTTTATTAGCTCATCAAGAAGTCAATTTGACTCGCACAGTCTAAGTAAAGAGAGTGAGTTTCTTCATAATCTTTACAAACAGTGATAGTGATATACCTTGAGGCTATCAGCTGTTCTATCTTACTACTGCTGTACAGTGTATACACCACTACACACACACACACACAGATGCAAAACAAAGCGCACGTATAAAGGTTAATACACAGGCCATCTGTTCAGCTGTGAGGGAATAAGGATGTTTGTTTTGCTCTCTATCAAATTCCACATTGTTCTGCTGGGGCATTATGGAGGCAAATAAGGAGGGCGTTAATGGGCTGCAGCATTTCTACTGCGTCTAAAAGGTTTGCTTTGTTACAGTGCGAAACTTTCATTTTCAGCTAATTAAAGTTTGTGTGTGTGTGTGTGTGTACACACAGGCGGGGAGTGATGGGCAGAGCATTGGCAACTGTCCTTTCTCCCAGAGGCTCTTTATGGTGTTGTGGCTGAAAGGAGTGACGTTTAACGTGACCACCGTCGACATGAAGAGGTGTGTGTGTGTGTTTTACCACTTTCTTCCCTTTTGCTTTTACTTCATTCCACTCATCCTCTGCTCATCTTTTTATATAGTTCATGTTCTAACCCATACTGTAAATCATCTTCGGCTCGGTATTTAAAGATCAAAAATGTCTTAATAAAATCCAGGAAGCCGGACATCCTGAAGGACCTGGCTCCAGGGGCCCAGCCCCCCTTCCTGCTGTACGGACGGGAAGTGAAAACGGACACCAACAAGATCGAGGAGTTTCTCGAGGACCACCTCTGCCCTCCAAAGTACGACACACTCGTTCATTTACTCTTACTTTCCTTTCACCTATTCGTACAGGATTTCATACAGGTCCGGCTTTATTCTGTTATTATTGGAGTAATACCTCACGTCTCTTATTTTATCGTGTAGTATATGTATCATTATGGTGTATTACTTATTACAGTTACCTTGTGTTTGTATATTAATGTTGATTTCAATATTAATATAATTCAAATTCATATCATTAGAATTTATTCAATTAATATCATTAGATATCTGTATCATAAGGAACTGTAACCAAATCAAAGCAATTCCCCTCTAAGATCAATGAAGTTCTTTGAATCTTGGAGAATAGAGGGCTAGATTCAGGACTTGACATACATTTATTTAATTTTTTTACTCGCCTGATCACTAAACATACGTGCAGTCCTGTTATTTAAAAGTCAATCAAAATAATTAATTAATTTACAGAACGTACAATTATAACAGGGATCAATTTTATAGTAGAGACGATTCTGACTTAACCAACCCCCAGACAAAGCAAACCACCCTAACCATCTATCATGTTGGAGTTAGAACATTTAGCTTAGCAGATGCTAACCAGAAAGCGAGCTGGTCATTAGTTTAAAGTTGGTTCAACCGGTTAAGGCTCTGGGTTACTGATCAGAAGGTCGTTGGTTCAAGCCCCAGCACTTCCATCCTGTAACTGTTGATCTCTTTAAAAAGCCCCTTAATAGTATCTCCTCCAGAGGTGGGCGCTGTACCCTGGAGCGCTGACCCCAGCTTCCTAACTCGGATACATGAAAAAGAAATAATAATTTGACTATACTGTAAGGTACATGTGGCATATAAATGACTCTTCATCTTATTCTTTTAATAATATAAACGACAGGCGATAACTCTGCCGTAGATGCGAGCGATGTTTAGATGAAGATCCACAGCACCTGGACACACTTGTGTTCAGGAAATTAAACCGTGAAACAACCTGGTAGTGTTGACAGACTTGTGAAGGCAGCGTAATTTGCATTTTCTCCTACGCTGCATCATACTTTATGTTTTTGAACAGGAAGTGGTGTGGCAGTGTTCTCGTATCGTGAGAGCATTGCCACACCAAGAAAAAAAGAAAATATACCATACTGGTAAGCGAACCTGTCCTATTTTACCAACGGTTTCCTTTCAGTTTCTGTCACTGGCTGATGCAACCAAATTTACACCCGTTAAATGTCTGTGAGTCTGGGGAGGAGCCACGGGTGGGGTTTTTTATCTTTAATTACAAAAAACTGAGTAAGGTGAACCACTTACTCGAACTCTGAGCCTTAATATCAAGTCCAGAGATGGATGGGGGGATAGAAGAGAGTGGTAAATGATGGGCGGCTGCTGGGGTAAATGACTGGGTGGGTGTTGGTGCTGGATAAAACACATGGGTGGGTTAATAAATAAATCACTGGTATAGAGATTATTTAGCGGATAGAGGACCGGTGATTAATAAATAGATAAGAGGAACGGGATGATAGATGGTTAAGGAATCAGATGTATAAATGAATAGATGGATGGATAAGTGATGGGATGGATGTGTAAGGGATTAGATACGGAATGGGATGGATGCATGGATGGCTGGATGGTTAATGTATGATTGGTTGATGTATCACTTTTCTTAACCTTTGTTGCTTCTTCTCTGGTTGCTGCCCCAAACACGCACACACACACACACACACACACACACACACACACTACAGGTACCCTCGCCTGGCTGCTCGTAACCCCGAGTCCAACACCGCTGGCATGGACGTTTTCTCTAAATTCTCCGCCTACATCAAGAACTCCAATCCTGGCATGAATGACAGTGAGTCTCACCAACAACAACAATAATAATAATAATAATAACAACAATAATAATTAATAATCTAATCATGTATGTGTGTGTGTGTGTGTGTGTGTGTGTGTGTGTGTGTAGCCCTGGAGAAAGGCCTCGTGAAGGCTCTGAAGAAGCTGGACGATTACCTCAGCTCTCCTCTACCTGACGAGATTGACGAGAACAGCGCCGATGATGTCACCACATCGTCCCGCCCCTTCCTGGACGGACAGGAACTCACGCTGGCCGACTGTAACCTTTTGCCCAAGTTACATATCGTCAAGGTGACGCGTCGTAGCTAATTACCCTAACACACACCCCGTCTAATGTACCTCGCTCACTGCACTCACATTTAATCTCTTTTTTAATTCCCTTCAGGTGGTGTGTTTGAAGTTTCGTGATTTCTCCATCCCTCGCACTCTGACGTCGCTATGGCGATACTTGGACGCCGCGTACGCGCGTGAGGAATTCTCTTCCACTTGTCCGAGTGACCCCGAGATCCACATCGCTTACTCATCTGTCGTCAAAGCTCTCAAATAAACACACACACACACACACAAGTTCTGTATATAAACACACACACACACACACAATTTTTTTTGTCCGTTTGAGTAGTTGTTAAAGAGACGGTTAAAAATTTCCGTTTGCTGATTTAAATTTTTTTGTTGTTATCATCTTAGAAGCCCTAAAACTCATCTGCGCTAATGAGATCGTTGAACGCTAGCTAGCTTTCGGAAGTTTTTGGAAGGTGTTTTTTTTTTGTTTGTTTGTTTTTTTTTTAACCGTCTCTTTAACAAGCATCTCATCAAGGAAATCAAACTCATTAGGAAGCATGCTAGTCGCGCGATACACACCTACCTTTACTTTCTGTTCTGTTTTCTTTTTCTTTTTTTTTCTTTTTCACACACTTGTGTCTTCATTCACAACATTGAAGGATGCGTCAACCGCCGCATCAGCTCATCACCTCATACGCACCAACACTGTATCTCAAGATTTCACGCTTAGCTGAACACGCGGATTTTGAACACCTGAAAATGGTATTCCTTAAGCGGGGCTTAAGTTATAAACTCAGCCATCCGATCACCAACTCGATCATGTGACACCAGCATCTGTAATTCATATTGCAAAATGAAGACTTTAATTAAACAGCATAGATTGTTAGCTAAATTAGCATGTGGTTATCGCTGTAGATGCTAATCAAGCTTCGTTTATCTTTTCAGTGAAGTGCAGCTGAGAGAAGTGTGTGTGTGTGTGTGTGTGTGTGTGTGTGTGTGTGTGTGTGCAGTTACTCTCAGGATGTCGTCAGTCCGCGCTCCATTTCTGTTCCTCTTTCGGAAACGAAACCCCCCCCCACACACGACCGTTTGCTCAGCGTGGCGTACCGATAAAGCAAGCATGAGCATGAGAAATATTGCTCATGCATTTGAAAACCACACACTCAGACCAGGATCTGTTTCTTAGCTCGTGTGTTTTAGTGCAACAGCGTGTGAGAAGGAACGAGGTGTGAACTACTTCATTTTCAAAAAGCACCGTATTTTCAGGTTCAGGCTTCCCCACATACACACACACACACACGCACATGTAAGTCTGTTGTTGTTATTGTACACATACAGACACAGTGACCTGTTGTGTTCTGGAGACACAATAGTGTGTGGTGTCACATTTCTTTTCCACACAATCTGGGAGTTTCAGACAGAGGTTGTGGGTGTTAGAATCTCTCTCACACACACACACACACACACAAAATGTGCCTAGATATGTTGAACCTTGGAACTTTAGTTTAAACCAGGATGAAGATTTTCAAGCAGGAATGTCTAATACTAAAACACACACACACACACACACACACACACATCTTTTCAACATAGAAGAATAGAGAAGGAGAATAACACACAATAAATAAACGCTGCTACCCGAGAGCTATTAGCCCTGCCCATGATATTTTTTCTTTAGTCCTGCTCTACGAAGCATGCTTTTATGAATGATTTCATAATTCTATATTTATTCTCTTATTCGTCTGTGCTCACCCGCAAAAAGCTCTAAAATAGATCTATTTCAAGATTCAAAAACGAAGTATTTTTTTTACATTTTACAAAATGAGAATATTTCAGTATTTTGCTATAAAAAAAAGAAAGCGGTTATCTGTAAAGAAGTCAAGGCGTCTGAGATTAAAGCTTCACTCGTTCTGTGTTTGTGCGTGAAGTTTCTGAACTACGATGCAGAGACGCAGGTTTCCTGTAAAACAGAGAAGTGCGATTGTCCTCAGCGGCAAGAGGAAAACCCCCTCCTCCTCCTCCTCCTCCTCGACCGGCCCCTCAGTCTATAACCTCGCCATCCTTCTTTCTTCCTCCTCCTCCTCCTCCTCCTCTCCATCTTCTCACACTTCCTCCTGCGCTCTCATTTCCTTCCTCTTTCTGCTGGGTGTGTACGAGCTGATATCATTGCTGCGCCATCTGGTTAGAACTGGCCAAATACTTGTCTGCTGTCTGCTTTTTTTTTTTTTTTAAATAAGTGTAAGTACACAGTGCATAATAAAGAACGTGAAAGATGGACTGATGGGTTTGTTTGTTTATTTATTTCTTCGCCAACCAATAGATAGTGAGTCGAGGTAGAGAGCTGAGAACGGGCCGTGCTGATCTGTCAGAGTGTAAAGATACCAAATTTGTTGGTATACTCGATTGTTTCAAGATTTTTATGAAGCATTTTATTTTTAAATTCTTTGCCAAAGCAAAGAATTTACATGTAGCCAGACATGTGGCTATAAAAAAAAATACAAATAAAATCACCATGGAAAACAGAACCATCTGAACCATCCAGAAGCACATCTCCACGGTTCATGCCTTACATCAGTATTTACACCACAGCTCATATTTAAACCGAGCATCACTACAGAATCATTCACCGCTCATCAGAGGTCTGCAATCGGAACATGTTTAGAACATGATTGAGGTACTGGTATGTACTGTATATCACTCCAGGTCGTGCTGTTGTGCCGGTTATCAGCACAGCTGCAAAGCAGTCGTAGGCATGAGGGTGCACAACAGCAAGACCTCCAGTATGATATTGCTTTTAAACACTTCCACAAACATCATGTATTATCGGCCTACTGTATTATGATGTGTTTGATCAGGAAGCCATGAGCAAGAATGAAAGGAAATGTTTACAGGAAGGTAGTGAAACCGGCGATGTTATCCAGTTCGGAGACGCCGGCGCTCACAAAAAGACCGTAAGCAGAGCTGGTGGGTTGCAGAGCTGAAGATTTGCTTTGGCAGTGACAAGAATGGACAGGATTAGTAATGAGTATGTTAGAGGGACAGTACAGGTAGGATGGTTTGGGGACAAAGTTAGGGAGGCCAGGTTAAGATTGTTTGGACTTGCAGAGGAGGGATGAGGGGTGTATCGCGAGGAGGATGTTAGAGATGGAGCTGTCAGGCAGGAGGAGAAGAGGATATCTGTGGAGGAGGTTTATGGATGTGTTGAGGGAAGACATGCGGGAGTAACAAATGAAGATGTGGTAGACAGGGTTGGATGGAGACAGATGATCCGCTGTGGAACGAAAGCAGCTGAAAGAAGAAGATATTATGATCTATTTCTTATTATGCCAACAAGTATCGTTCCGCACCTGGAGGAACTAACTAACCGCAGGGGTAAAAGTACAGTAGTTTTGAATACTTACCGGTACTATGTAGCCAAAAGGGGAAGAGAATAAACCATGGAATAAACTGTGGTGGACATTCCTGAGAAACTTACCTTATATCATCTCTATTTACTTCTGGGATCTGGGTTTGAATGTGGGTTTTGGCAGGTAACTGCTATTCCTTCTTTCCAGTACTGCGCTACTTTCATCCATGCTGCGACCAACAAATAGTGTAATTAGTGTAACAGTTAGTGTAAAGATTGTAGAAAATCTGGGTTCTACATATACGGTAGTTAAACATCCCAGTCATGTCTATTAATAATGTTAATAGTTAAGTATATAGTACATTATTAATCAGAAAGATGTTAATTTTCACATATTCCAGTTAGAAGGCTGGGGTCAGTGCACAGGGTCAGCCAGGACACAGCGCCCCTGGAGCAGGTACAGTTAAGGGCCTTGGTCAAGGACTCCGGAAACTTGGCAGTGCTGGGGTGTGAACCTCTGACCTCCTGATCACAAACCCAGCAACCTACAGCCTTAACCGCCTTGAGCCACCACTGTCTCTTATCAGCACCACTCCTGGAATGCCTCTCTTCAAATCAGATTACTCTGTCCGAACTACCTCTGGTATAACTGTCATTAGTTATTTGTAAGGCTAATACATTAACTATGTTCATTATTCCAGAATCAGAAGATTATGCATTAAGCTCTAGAATGTTCCTGCGTGAGAGTGAAATACGAATGCATGTGTGTGTAAGTTCACGGTGAGGTCAGCAGACCAGCGAGCACAGTGCCCCAGAGGATCAGTGCTATTCGGGTCCAGAAGGGGGAGCTAGACAGGGCCGCAGCATTACACAGGTCAGTGTTGCAGCATCGTGATGTGTAGCGGAAGAGGAGTCCTGCTTTTTTTTTCTCTATGCGAACGTCACACTCTGACGCTGAGACACACTTCTTCTCTTTCAGCTCCTGATGCACCGAGCCTGAGGGCAGGACAGTAAGTGAGATCACACCCAGATACAAAAGATGTCGTAATAAACAAGAGGATAAAATGTAGACTAGCTTTTTTTTTTTTTTTTAGCTTAGCCTGGTCTCATCCACATTTACACACCTACACATTGTGTATTCGTGTGTCTGTCCTCACCTGTTAAGGCTGTGGTTGTGACGTAAAGGCAGCGGTCACCTTCAGCACAACTCATGACCTTAGGACTGCATTTGAATGGATCGATGGATGTATAGTCACACTTATAACAGATGAGACATAGCACTGAGAGACAGAGAGGGAGGTGATGATGAGATGGTTCACTCAATACAGTTCTTTTATTACATCAGCAAAGCAGACAGACAGTTAGCAGAATCTGCTGAAAAGTGATACCGGTAACTAGAGATTTTTAGTTTTGTATTTGAATGCCATTAATTTCATTCATAGAGATCATCATTTGAACCTCAGTTTACTTTCTTCACCCACACAGATAAAAAAAAAAAAAAAAAAAAGGTGAGAGGTCCAGATCAATCAAACCTCAGTTTTGCGAATGGAAGAGCCCCAGTGGGGGCACACGGACGACACCTCATATCATCTGTAGGAGGTTTTTAAGTGCTCAAAAAATCTTTAGGTTTTCTTCAAGACAACTTTTGTTTGAGGACTGTAGAAAATTAGCTATCTGAGGTGATAAAAAAGGGGGTTAATGAGTCCTGAAGACGTCCTGCAGTTCTACCTGTGTCTACTTGGGACGAGATGAAGAGCCAAAGACAAAGCAAGCTCACAAGTTTATTTATGTAGCATGCTTCCTATTCAAAATAAAGTTCTTTCAAGATAAAGGAATTATTGAAATTTTTTAGAAAGTTAGTCTTTCAGCTGCTCCTGTCATGGGGTTGCCACAGCAGACCATCCAATCCACACACAACTTGGCACAGGTTTTACACTGGATGCCCCTCTGAGACAAGCCTCCTCCCATTTTAGCTTGACCTAGGATCAGCGCTGTCTCCAGTGGCTGGGGTTGGGAAATTGGCTGGCAATTGGACCTGGGCCTCCTACTACTGATCGACCAATGCCCAAAAACAATAATAATAATTAGAAGAATTAATAGAAAATATTATTTAATTAAAAGCAGTGGACTAAGAACAGTCTTTAACCTATAGTAAGATATTAAAATTTTCCACATACTGTTGGTGTTATCAGGTTTTCATTGCCTCAGACTCAAGATAAGCATTGATCGCAGTCTTTCTTTCTTTACTGCCAAAAAGTATAATCAAAGTCTTTTCTTTATTTAATTGAAGGACGTTTTGATACGTCCGGTTGTTTTCAAGGCAAGAACATAGAACCATAGTCATATGTACATGCCTACCTAGATTCGGTTATCATCTGCACAGTTGCGATAAGCAGCACCAGAGTCCTGGAGAATTAAAAAAAGTGGGAGTATGTATAAGTTGAATAGAAGAGGCCCTAGAACTGATACTTGGGGATACCATGGTCATACAGGTTCTTTCAGAGACATTATCACCAATACTGACTATAAACCCTCTGCCTTCTAAGTGCACCATATTGCCACAAGTATTCGCTCTCCTGCCTTCACATGCATATGAACTTAAGTAACATCCGATTCTTAACCCATAGGGTTTAATATGATGTTGGCCCCACCCCCTTTGCAGCTATAACAGCATCAACAAGGTTTCTACAAGGTTTATGAGTGTGTTTATGGAAATTCTTTACCATTCTTCTAAAAGCGCATTTGTGAGGTCAGACACTGATGTAGGGGAGAAGGCCTGGCTCGCATTCTCCGCTCTAATTCATCCCAAAGGTGTTCTATCGGGATCAGGTCAGTCAAGTTCTCCCCTACCAAACACACTCATGTATGTGCACAGTCATGTTGGAACGGGTGTGGGGTTGTTTTTCAGTCGTTAGGCTCGGCCACTTAGTTCCAGTGACAGGAACTCTTAATGCTTTAGTATTCCAAGACATTTTGGACAATTTCATGCTCCCAAGTTTGTGGGAACAATTTGGGGGACAGCCCCTTCCTCTTCCAACATGACTGTGCACCAGTGCAAAATCAAGGACCATAAAGACATGGATGGGCGAGTTTGGGTGTGGAAGAACATTACTGGCCTGCACAGAGTCCTGACCTCAACCCGATAGAACACCTTTGGGATGAATTAGAGCGGAGACTTTGAGCCACGCCTTCTCATCCAACCTCAGTGTCTCACTTCTGGGAGAACGGTCAAAATTCCCCTAAACACACCCCTCAACCTTGTGGAAAGCCTTCACAAAGAGTTGAATCTGTTATAGCTGCCAAAGGGCGTAGCCAAGGTCATATTAAACCCTACGGACTAAGAATTGGACGTCCAGATGCATGTGAAGGTAGGCGAGCGAATACTTCTGGCAATATAGAGTATGATCTAAGCCACATGACGACCATTCCTGAGAGTCCAAACCAGATTTTTAGTCTGTCTGAAAGTAAATCATGATCCACAGTATCAAGTGCCGTGCAAAAGTTCTAATAACAGCAAAATAGAAAAGTGTCTAAGATGTAAAAAGACTTTCTTTTCAAATAATTTTTATTTGATAGGCCTGTGTTTTATTAATACTGAAGCATCTATGTTTTACTTTTTAAAGAGCGGCCTGACAGTTGCAGTTTTTAATGATGCTGGAAAGATTTCTAAGAGTAGTGAGTTGCAGTGTGCAATGTACAGAGGTGGAAAGAGTAATAAAATTTTGTACTCAAGTAAAAGTACTGTTACTTCAGTGGTATTTTTATACCGTTATAAAAATCTACTCTGGTAAAAGTAAAAAGTAGCTCATTAAAAATTTACTCAGAGTAAAAGTTATCGAGTTACTTTTTTTACAGCGGGGGTGGGGGGGGGGGATTATTCTAGTGAAGTACAAAAAGGACAAGCAGATATAAATCTCAAACTAGTTGTTTTTAATTGAAGGAGCACCTTTGCATACTACTAAAGCTGTTGCCTGTCTTGTGCTTAAAATCGAAGTGGTCACTTAAATATGGTGTGACGCTCTGCGCCGGATAGCCGAGGGGGAAAAGAGCTCAGAGCCGAGAATAACGTTCAGGACGAAACCTTTATCGGCCTCTTTCAGTGTCACAGAACATAGTAGTGTTCGTTGCAATGGCCGGGGGTTTGATCAAAAGAATTTAATGTCATGTCGCTTTCAGCTGGGTCTGCATCACTGCCACCTGGTTTGTCCGTCTCCATCGTTCTTGTGAGTTTAGTGTGTTTGTTCTCCCTCAATCAATCAGTGCAGTGGTTTCCAGGGTGCAATTTTTTTCCTTCCCCATGGCATTGTTGTTATTATTTTTCATTTGAATTCATTTATTTTTTACTCTGTATCGAATATGATTTAAAATGTAGCAATGTACAATACTTCAAATAAAACATCTTTAATAAAAGTAAACTATGGTAAATTACAGATTTAAAAAGTAGAAGTACGCAAAAAAAAAACACTCCATGACTTTAACGCGAGTAAACCTAATTCGGTACTTTCCACCTCTGACAATGTACAACAAAATCGACAGTGGAGAAGATAAATCACTTTTAACAGATCTGGTTGGCAGACTGGACATTTAGATGGATTATTGTGAAACACTGTTTTTTTTCCTCTAGAGCTTCATTACTAATTTATTAAATTCACACAAATGCATTTATTTTATTTACTTTGATATATATATATTTTTTTTTGTGAAATAAAAAAGGTTTAATTATATTATATTATATTATATTATATTATATTATATTATATTATATTATATTATATTATATTATATTATATTATATTATATTTACTAGCTGACAGAAACCATCAATCAGTACCAGTCAATACAGTACATCAATCAGCCGTCACACAGCCATAACATGACAGAGCAAAACATTAAGTCCAGTATTGTGTAGGCAGCACTGTTCCCTCAGGGCATGACTCCGAGAGACTTCTAGGGATGTGCTGTGGTGTCTGGAACCGGGACCTTGACAAGGGATCCTTTGTGTGCTGTCGGTTTTATGCTTTCGTGGGTCAGACTTGTTTATCAAACCAATGGGACAGATTGGGTTTCTGGGAGTTTGGAGGTCGGGTCAGTGGCCTTGGACTCTTTGCCTGCAGAGCGCAGCAGGATGTGATCCACTGAGTATCCTGGTGCCTTTCTACAGTATCTTGGTGAGCACAGATTTTTTGTTTGCTGCATTGTCGTTTCTGTGGGATCGGACTGGATCGGATTTGATCGGATTTTCATCTCTTTCTGCATGAAGTTTCCTTAATGTCCTCATACATTCTCTTTGCTCCATGGCTCCTGCATGACTGCTGCATTTCACATGTGTTTTGTTTTTATTCTCTCTTTTAATCAGGTGCCCCTGAATGCACTTATAAATATTAATAGTGATATAGTGTGTTGTGTTTGACTAACTTGATGCAAATATTGTAATTTGTCCTGTGTGTAAATAATTTTACTGCCCTTAGGGACATCATAACAGGGTAGTGTGACAATGAGTACGCCAGGACCCCTCTGGATTCTGGAATGAGATATGAGCGATATGGATCAAAAGAGGAAGGGCCCAGTGAGAGTGCTTATGAACAGGGTCCAGAGTTCTGCGCTGCGCCCCCTGCTGCCCTACATGGAACTGCTGGAGAGCATGTAGGTGATTTGGCTGGTGGATAAGGTAGACCATATTTCATTTTTTTTTCTGGTTTGATCGATATTTTAAATGTCAATTCTACCAACTAGAGTAAATCTGTAAAATGCTGGTTAATGTGTATAGTTACCATTAGACATATTGGCTGGACATGCGCAGAACCAACCACCCTATTTTCAGAATCTGAAAAGTTGCCATGTCTGGGTATTGAGTTAATGTTATGGCTGGCTGGTGTCTCTCCATGGCGTTGAGTAGGTAAGAAATCTAATGCATCAAAGAATATGCAGAGGAGGTTAGATAGAGCAAGATCCTTAACATTAACAGCAAAGATACTGAGGTCCTTAGTGTAGTCCTGAGATCACACAAAGCAAGACGTTCTTCAGCAGTGTTATCATTAGGGGTGTCTATATGAATATTGAAATTCTCAGTTATAATAATAGAATCCAAGTCAGTTCATACGATTGACAGCATTTCAGAAAAGTACCTTGGGGGTCGGTAACTACTAGAGTACTTGGTGAGATTTTCACCATGACACTGAGATATCCAAAGCAAAATTAACTCACCAAGTGAAATCAGCTTGTGTGGAAATATCTCTTTAAAAAACACCAGCCACCCCAGACTCATTGAAACGTTTAAAGACATAACATTTGCGTGATCCGTCTCAGTGAGAATTCTTGCACTACAGCTACTATCTAACACCGTCTCTGTTAGAAAGATAAAAATTTAGCTCACGAGAGGTGAGCTAACATACTCTGATTTCTATGATGGAACTGAACGCACCACTGGCTGTTGACAATCACTGGTGTATTTAAAGATGTCTCATCTCTGATAGATATCTGTCTAATAGTGTTTATGGCTTTTGGTTTCCTCAAGTTCCTCAAACCGAGTGGCAGCCATAACTAACTCCTTAAGAGGGAAGGGGGTCATTGAGTCCTCGCCTGTGGTGGGATTATTGGATCTAGGGCGGGACAGACGTAGGTGATGTGGAGCAAAAGGTCAGACGAGGGTGGAGAAATGCAGGCTGTTTGCCCGTATGTGCTGTTCTTTCTTATCAGCACATTCTTGCGTAGATTTGCATTCCCAAAGGCATGACGTACAGTATTGGCGCCAAGTAGTCTTAATCCAGTACTGATTGGACGAACCCGATCAGGTTTAACATGAATTGTCAATCAACTTAACCAGCGAGACACACTGATGCCAACCATGTATTCAGGCTAAGGAAAAAGAAAAAGAGAAGGTGATGGAGACGAGAGAGGAAGATCAGAACACAAAAACAGAACTCCAGCTAAAGCATGCAAAGCATCCACAGCTGTATTCTGTTCAGCACAAAGACAAGCTGACTGATCTGATTACATTTAAACAATGTAGGTGTGATCACTCAGACGGTTCTGTTTCTTGGTGGAACAGACAGGCTCATTTTAGCAACATCACAAAAATATATCGGGCCGGGACGGCGTGGTGGCTCACTGGTTGGCACTGTCGCCTTGCAGCTCCAGGGTCGATGGATTCATTCCTGCCCCGGGGTCTGTGTGCATGTTCTGCCCTGCGCTTGGTGGGTTTACCTCCTCCGGGTACTCCGGTCTCCTCCTATAGTCCAAAGACATGCGGATTAGACTAACTGGCGAACTGGGAATGAATACAACGGCCACCATTGGCCTCCACGGTCCCTAGTTGGACTACAGTGGTTCCTAGATGGACGGATAGATGGTATAAATGTATTAAAGCACACTTAGCTACATTTCTGTACTGTTTGAGATTCATTTATAAGGTAACTAAGTATATTTACTTTGTTACTGGACTTATCTGTACTTTACTTGAGTAGTTTTATTACATTATTACTTTTGCGCCACTACATTCTACAGGAAATATTGGAATTTTCCACTTCGCTACAGTCCGCATGGCATCACATTCACAACCGGACCAGTGTGTAAGTGGTTCAACCACTTATAGCGCCATCTGCTGACTATTATTTGCAATAGCATGAATTGCTTTCCCTCTTTGACTATAATTTAAAGCCTGCTGAGAGTTAACACCTACTCACTCCGTTTAATACCTAAGTACATTTAAAGGTAAGTACATGTGTCCTTTTACTCAAGTAGGACCTTTACTTTTACTTGAGTAATATTTTACTAGTGTATCTCTACTTTTACTCAAGTCCAGGATTTGTGTGCTTTGCCAGCCACGTTTCTATACACTGCAAACCTGAAAAAGTTGGCAAAACTCAAAAGATTTGAGGTAATCAGTTACATCAAATTTTTTAAGTGATGATGTTCCCAATTTTAAGTAAATTCATATTAATCGTTATTTACTTGCATTACCGAGTAGCCGAACTCATACTATAATTATTTTTTTTTAGTTGTTGCAAATTAAATAAATTGTTGTTGGTCTTCACAGCAGTTTGTCACATGTTTTTACACCAGGTGCCGTTCTGAACACAACCCTCCCATTTTTATCTGGGTATGGGACAGACACTTCATCCAGTGGCTGGGAATCGAACCCGACCCATTCGCATGGCAGGCGAAACACCTCCCACTGAGCCACCGGTGCTCTGGTACTTTACGGTGCCCAGATTTGAACAGATCATGTGAAGACAGAACAATCCACCATCTTGATTAAAACACTTCGATGTGGGCAGTTTACATGTGCATTGATGACGTCGGACACAAAATCGCCAGGCTGAAAGATTTTAAGTTGGTGCAACTTTAAGGTGACAGTTACTGTGGCTTAAAATATCAAACTTGTTTAGCTAACTTGAAAAGTGTCATTTCTACAAACTCATGAACACCAAAAAGTTAACCAAAGTTTACCAAAAACTAATTGTAATTGTTTAAGTTAACACTACTCAAAATGTTTAATTACTTTGCGCATTAGGGTTTACAGTGTACTTGAAATCCAAAATGATGCCAACCCCAGCACAAAGATGGAATAACAAAAGCATATATAATTTTAGGAAAAGGGGAAAGATTTAACAGAGAGATACCAACATAATTAGTGAAATGATTAGATAAATTTAAAAAAAATGAAAATATAGTCTGATCATAATTTACATGAAATGTAATCCAGACTCACTGGAGTTTTGGTTAACGCTAGTCAACTAGGTAGACAGACAATGGGACCGTGATGGTTATTTAACAGTAGCAGCAGCCCAAACTCACGTACTGCACCAGGTGCTTCCCAGTTTACTGTTACTGATGTCTCCTTGATTTCTCAGTTTAATGTCTTTCTGCCCAATACACCATACACTTAAAAGTGATTAAAGTCTGTCATCCTTTAGGACATGACGATTCTTAAGAGGAATCAATAAGGCAGACGGCTTTTAGATCAAGTATGTGCATTCTTCCAACTCACTCTTTTAGGTAGCACAAGATGTAAAAGTGTGAAATACCAGTGACTTGTGGTTACATTTCTGGTGAATGAAAGTGTAAAAGCGATTGACATTTACAGAAGACTTCAAGCAGAGTACGTTGATGAGACTCTTGGCCGCAGCAAAACATTTGCATGGTGCAAATTTATGGGATCGTAGCTGGGAATTGTTGCCATTCCCACATGTTTGAGTCGTTAAAGGAGTTCCTGGGAGGCCAGTGTTTCAGATGTGAATCAGACAGACTCTAGTGTACTGAGAAAACTTTCTACCTTGATGGAACCCAAGCACTAGTGAACCACTGGGACAAGTGCGTTAGTGTAGGGGATTATATAGAGAAATAAAGGGAGTTCTGTCCTGTTATTCAATTAAAAACAATTTAAAAGTCCTGTATTGACTTGAATTACTCTTGTACTCATAATTACTATATTAACTATAATAATTAAACTTGGAGCTGGAACATAAATCCCAGAATATTTTACTAGAGGATTATTCACGCAAATTGACTTTTAAAAAAATTTATTTAAAACTACCAAATTAACGAATAATAATTTATTGTGGCTTTAATGAGATGAGATAAAGAAATCTTGCTCTTTTGATAACAAACTGTAAAATCAAACACCTCAGGATTTAACTGCTCTGCATTGATATATTTTGTGAACAACATTTAGCCACAAGCCTGTTCTTCGTCAGTGTTGCTCATTGTTTCTGGAGCATAGGGCTTATGAAGATATATATATTAAAGTCTCATGTAGGCCACGCCCACTTTTGGCTTAAACATGAATAAGGATATGTACAAATATCTGGAGCATTCCAGATACTAATAAACTTTGTGCCATTGTGTTACAGGTGCCATGTGCCATCCAGAGCTGATAGTAATACTGCCCCTAGTGTCCAACCTTAGAAGGAAAACTAAGTACTATACAGTATAACTACATGATGCATATGATAAAAAAAATAAAATAAAAAAAATAAAAACTATTACAAGATCTAAAGCTGGTATGAACATTGGTGTCTAGTTTAGAAAGTAAAATCACAGCACACTGGACGCTGCGGGAGGCGTGGTGATAGATTTCTGAAAAGGGGATTAAAGAGTTGATTTGTGTACAGAAAAGCTCTTTGTCCTCACTCATGCTGTTCAGCTTCCACACACAGCATTTCAGTCACACTAGAGCATTTATAAGATTCCTCAATCGTAGGACTGAACAGCCGATCTTACAGAGATACACAGCCGGTGTGGCGTTTCTCACAGAGTCAGCACTTTTTCTGGAGATTGTTTGCATTTTCTTATTTAAATTATGACCTTTTTAGAAATGTGCCTTGTTCAGCACATGGACTATTTAATCAATAAACGCCTGTGATGTGATGTTCCGCCCCACGCTGCACCCCAGTTGAAATATCTCAGTAACCATAACAAAGGCGGCGCAGCAGCTGCAGCATCGAGATGATCATGACTTCAGGCATCGTTTTCTTGTAATGTGGGGAAAAAAAATACCAGATAAGTGCTATAAACTCTTCAACTGTCAAACCCTAAACTTACACTACGGTCGACATGTGCACAGAGACTGGACAGTGTAGTGTGTGCAGTGGGTTTGATATGATGTCTGTGTTTTGTCTGCGTCTATATACACTCCCGGGTTCTACAGGAGGTCTAAAAGCTGGAACTAAAGGAACCAGAAATGCACAGCGTGTATCATTTCCAAGACTTTCTACATCTAAAAAAAAAAAAAAAACTCCAGTGGATGGCACTAGTTCTTTACATTTTTAGTTGTTATTTCTTGCCTTCCAATTAGCTCTGTCCTTTTTTTTTCTTTTCTTTAAATTGCATGCAAGGCAAAAGTGATACACAAAAATACACAAGTTTGACAATCAATTACTTCGTCCCGCTGAAATGAAGCACCTGAAAAAAAAAAAAAAAACAATATAAGGTGTCAGTTTTTATCAGTTCAGCATCACGCCACCCAGTCAGGCGCCCGTTATTTTCCGCCACACCTTACACAACGTCGTGCTTTGATTGGCTCCTGACCTAAACGAGAGCGATGGGTGTTGGGTTAGTGGTTGCGTCATGCAGGTCGTACCTGTGGAAGGCAGAAGGCTGAGCAAGACGAGCGAGAGGAGTGCCGAGGAGCCGGACATGTCTCTTCAAACTTCAGGACACGGAAATAAAAATAAAATGAAAAACAAATTCTCATTTAGTTCTCCTGGTTTCTCTTTTTACTGCTGCTGAAAACTTGATCGCAACTGAAATTTCTGGAATATTTCTCTCCCTCTGTCCCTCTCACGCGCACTGAGAGGGCTGAGCTTTTATACTGACCAGTGTGTGTGTGGTGTGTGTGTGTGGTGTGTGTGTGTGTGTGTGTGTGTGTGTGTGTGTGTGGCTTACTGAATACACTATTCACACTGGGAACATCTCAAGCCTCCACCACTGTAGCTGTAAACATTAATGTGTTTTTTTAAAAATCACAAAATGTTTAATTAAATTTTGTAATTTAATAAATGAGAGCAGGAAGACGATTTAAACAGCATGAGGTTTTAGCATCAGATCTGATTCTCACCTGAATCTCACGGCCAGTTAAACACCGTCTGTGCTGTTAAAAATAATGGTGGAGTGGCCCCCGGCAGAGCCGATTCGTCATCATGCAGTCGAACCCTCGGACTGCATGTCATGTGCTTTCTTTATCTGTTCATAGGAACAGTTGATGCTCTGGAGGCAACTTAGTTCCTGTTCTCTCCTATGTTACAGCAGCTTCAAACACGCACTCCGTCAGCAGCCTCACATCTTAGAGTCACAAGTTTCCATCTTAAGTCATATTAATTTGGCTCCAAGATCTTGTACTTGATGATGGGAGAGTCGTACCGCTGTGTAAAGCAGCCTCCAGCACATCCCAAAGATTCTCAGTGGGGGGTAAGTCTGGACTCTGGGGTGGCCAATCCATGTGGTCTCATCCTCCCTGAACCAATCTTTGACAATTTGAGCTTGATGAATACCGGCATCATCTGACTTCATTTTATTGCCACATAACGTTGCTGAACTTAGACCTGAGCGACTGAAGGCTTGTACTGTATAGTTGGCGCTAGACGAGGTTGGTACATCATCCTCTACTTACCCTGATGCGCCCATTATTCTGGAACAGGGTGAGTCTGGACTCATTAATCCACATGACCTTTCCCATTGTTCCACTGTCCATTCTCTATGCGCCCTAACAAACTGAGGCCTTTTTTCAATTTAGGTTTTTTTTTTTTTTTCACACTACTGAAATTAAATATTGAATATTTATTGAAACAGAATCTGATACCATTATAAAACATACTATTGAAACATGTATACCTTGTAAATAAATTATTGATTCATTATAATAATAATCGATTAAAGGTTATTTATTTATTTATTATACAGATTACTAGCTTATATAATACTAAGGATTTCCTGATTAAATTAAAATGAAATTTTTGATTTTTAATATGATGTCTTCCTCGATAATAAAGATGATCAATATATAAATCCCTTTTCAAGCTCCTGCTGTTTGGAATCACATTTAAAGACAGAAGTTCTAGTCATAGGACCGAATGCAGCCAGAAGCAAGCTTTCTGATCACACTGCCTTTCTGTTCTATCAAGTGCAACAGTGAAAGACCTCTGTGTGATTATAGAGCCCAGCCTTACATTTGAAGCTCATGTAGGCAATATTACCAGGATAGTTTTCTTTCACCTCAGAAATATTGCCAAGATTAGAAACATATTGTCACTAAATGATGCAGAAAAACTAGTTCATGCTTTTATCACCTCTAGGTTGGACTATTGTACTGTCTGGTTGTTCAACTAGGTGTATAAACAAGCTTCAGTTGGTGCAGAATGCAGCAGCCAGAGTCCTCACTAGAACCAGAAGATACGAGCACATCACCCCTATCTTATCTACACTGCATTGGCTCCCTGTGAAATTTTGCATAGATTTTAAGATACTACTTGCATAAGCACTAAATGGTCTTGCGCCGCAATATCTGAGTGAACTGTTAGTGTCTTACGATCCGCCACGCCTACTTCCATCAAAGGATGCAGGCTGCCTGTCAGTACCGCGTATTATAAAAACTACAGCAGGGGGCGGAGCTTTTTCTTACAAAGCCCCAAAGTTATGGAAGAGTCTTCCTATTAATGTTCGGGACTCAGACACAGTCTCAGTGTTTAAGTCTAGGCTAAAAACCTATTTATTTAGCCAAGCATTTTTGTAAATGAGCCCCCCAAGCATGGAGAGAACATGCAAACAGAGACGGGAATCGAACCTGGACCCTGGAGATGCAAGGCGACAGTGTTAACCACTACACCACCATGCTGCCACTATGAGTTCTATATGTTTTGTTGTTGTTGTTGTTGTTGTTGTTTTTTTACTATTTGATTTTACAAAAGGTTTAAGTGATTTCACATTGATCACTCAATTGATGTAACTCACTCACAGTACTCAAGTCAAAGTGATGTTTTTCTGACCACATTTCTTGCTCAAAGATGATGGTGCACCACTATCCTCTCAGGTTTTAATAACGCTTTTAACATTTCTTAACCCAATTTTAGTAGCAATTCCCAGTCCCCTCACTTCTTTTCTTTGCTTGATGCAGGACAATAATGTGACCTCTTTGAAACAAAGCATCATCTTTGCCATGGCCACAGGATATGTCTTCTTACATTGTTGTTTAAGAAATGCGAAGCTACTCACCGCATCACTTGGGGTTCTTTCTAAAATTCCTGAACACACTGTTTACAATCAAATGTCTAATTATCTCTCACCTAACAGTCTCAATGACCCTAACCAATTTGAATTCAAAGCAGCACATTCCACAGAGACTGTCTGTCACTGGGAAGCTCCATGCTACTAGATCAGCTAAACTGTCATCTGTCCTCATCCTCCTGGTCCTCTCAGCTGCATTTATCACGATAAACCGCAAGATTCTCTTGTCTATCCTTACAAGCCTTGGAATCTGTGGCACGGCATGGCAGTTGTTTGTTTCCTACCTAGAAGATTGGTTGTATGAGGTGACATAGAGGGGATTTTCAGCTACTCCACACACACACTCCACTGGTGTCAAACAAGATTCGGTACTTGGTCCACTTCTCTTCTCCCTCTAAACCCAAATTTGCAAATCAAGCAGTAAGTGACGGTACTCTGAGCCAATAAGTGATTGACCGTGCCAATGACGTTTGGCATTGTCAGATTGACAGTACATTTGCCTGGGGATGGGGGGTTGGGGGGGGGGGGGGTGCCACCCAATGCCCCATCACCCCTGCCTGAATCTTAAATGAAAAATTTTATTTGTCACAAACACAGTCACACACAGTATGATATGAAATGCTTGTACGACTACCCATGACCTAAGAATGAAAAAAGAAAATAGAGCGTTCAAATGAACAATATGAAATAAGAATCTAATATAAAAAAAGAAAGTATGAAAAATGAAATATTCACATGAAGAATATGAAATATAAGTCACACAAACATAGAAAATAGAACATAAATGTCCAGTCACCAGCAGAACAATGTGCAGAACAAAGTTCCAGATGTGCAAAATGTAGACCATGTGCAAATGTGTGTTAAATGTGCCAATGTTCATTAATATGCAGTGTGTAATGTAATTAGTGGTGTATGAGTGGGGAGAGTGTTCGTGCGCTATTGTTGAAAGAACAAAGAAAGCAGATCAGAGTGTTTAGTCCTGTGTGATGTTCTGATCGGGACCGGCGACCCACAACTAACAATACAAAATGCTTATGAAATATGTCAAAAGTTTAAGGACAGTTTTAGTTACAAAATGAATTAAATCAGCTTGGAGCCATCAAAACAGAACACATGCAATTGTTAAAAAACTATCATTTGATTCTTTCCATGGCTCTCGTCTGGGGAGGATTATAAGAGTAGAATCAAAATCTACATAAACATTAATAATTAAAAAATGTAATTTAATAGTATTGTGATTTAGTATTACTATGCACAAGTCTCTCTCTCTCTCCTTCACACACACACACACACACACACACACACACACACACACACACACACACACACACAGAGATGTGCACAAATCATTAAATTACTATTTTGGCATTTAAAAATAAAATTTTATCCCTTTTTCACCCAAGCATCTAGATTAAGCCACAAAGTCTAATAAAAAAACAAAACCTCTTCTTTAAATTGAGGATGAAATTACATAAATTACATCTTTTATAATCATTAAAGCTGTCGTTCATTTCGAAAACTCCCGTATTAAACTGAATCCTTCTTTCTGAAATATGTCGAAAGCTGTGCTTGAACTGTTCTCTCGGCCGTTGCAGAAATGTGAATGACGCAAACTTGCATGAGCTTGTTACAATATTGAATTCTGATTGGCTGATCGCTGTTATTAGTTCGAAGATGATCATACGCATCATCTTTTAATCACATACATCATCAGTTTTAATATTTGATTTCATGACAAATATTACTATAATACACAGCATTATTAATCTTAATTAAAATTGAATTATATTAATTAATTTTTTATTAATGTTAATTAAAGAAAATTCAATATAAAGCAGAAAATCAGGTGTGTCCTATCACAGGTCTTCCTCATAGGCAGCACATACAGTACGACAGGCAGAAGTAAGGGCTGCCGAAACATTGGAGCAGCAAAACAATAGAAAAAAAGTAGTAGTGTAGAATGAAAGGTGTGAAGAAAGGTGGACACAGAAGTAGGTGTGTGTTTGTTTGTGTGTGTGTGTGTCCGTTAGGATGCAGTAGTGACCATGGTGCCAATTGAACCCTGCACCATCTGTCACCCCAAATGATATGTGCCCATTACTTCAGTGTAAACAAAGTGTCCTTGTTCACACGCACAGACACACACACACACACCAGCAGCTGTTTACAGACTGACCCAGATTTCTATCAAGTATTTTCAACATACAGTAAGTACAAATCCTGCCAACAGAAAAACTCTGGTAGAGGGGGAGAGAGAACATCATTCCTGCTCGCGAGTCAGTTCAGTTGAATGACAACAGGAAATCAATTCATTGTGACCCTCATAAAGAGACTGGAGACGGAGAGGAACTGATCCACAAGGACACTTTTGTAATGTATATCTACATAAATAAAAGGGAGGTTTTGATGTATTTGGCTGACGACACTAAAGAAGTACAACTTAGTAATGATTTCAACTTACGTTGCTGATTAAACTATAGGCAGATATCGAAGTACTGCGAAAGTTTCATTTCATTTTGTTCAGCCAAATAACCAAAAGACACACACTCAGCTTAATCAATAATAAGTTTAATAAGAGTAGGCACAACATAAAATAGTATGTGCACTTACATAGTGAATAAAAGGCCCAACACAAAAAGTACAGTAAAATAGGGGGCCTGGTTAAGCATGAAATAACACAAAGACATAAGAAATTAAATATCAAGCCTTCTCTGACCCAGAACCACATTAATGGGAAGATCAGTGTGAGGAACAAAAACAGAAATACCACGATTCAAAAGTGGTGTAGGCGCTTCAAAAAATCAGATCAGGAGATGAAAAGCATTAAGTGGTATGAAAAATGGTGTCATATGATCCTGTCTGAAAATTCACTTTTTCACTTAGGTGAGACACTTTTTAGCACCGATACCATGTTTTGGCCGATTGCATATACTTTTATTATACAATATACTTTCCTATTTTGATGTTCAATATTTTTGCAATTATAGCATTTATTTTTAAAGGCCAAGTTCAAAGAAATGCCTTGTCACTTTGATCATGCATCCTTTGATACTTTCCACCAGCAGTGTCTGGGAGATGTTGTTCTTTCTGAGCACTCTCACGAGGTGCAGTTTCTGCTGGACCTTTTTCAGCAGGTCTACATACCAGCTCAGATCCTCCCAAGAAACAGAAGTACAGAACCCTCTCCACACAATCCCTGCTGATGAGCAGCGGTCGAATGTTTGTTTTCTTCCTCGCCGCCTGGAGAACTATCACTTATGTTGTCCTCTGTCGAACTGTTCGCCCTGTATACAAACTGGTGTGTGTCAAAAGTTGGTGGGAGGAATGAAAATACTGACTTTTTGAAGCACTTCATCTCCACAGGGGTTTAAAGCAACTGGCCGACAGTCACTGAACCTGTTAATCCTGGATTTTATGGGCAAGAGGACTACAGTCATGGACTTTAGGCAGAGTGGGACAGTGGACTGAGACAGGGGCTGGTTGAAAATCCTGGTGAGGACTCAAGCCAGCTGGTCTGCACAGTCCTTCAGCACCTGTCCAGAGACAGTGTTTATG
>JAAGKR010007957.1:0-33756 GCA_011419295.1 Clarias macrocephalus | reverse complement strand
GTTCAGATGCCTAAAAGCCAAGAGCAGCAGGCTGAGGAACAGTTTTTACCCCACAGTGGTTACCTTACTGAACACTGTACCCCTTACATAGACGGTACCACCATCACGAATAACCCAACATTCCTGTTTAATACCTCTGTAAATACTTCCCGTTCACTCATTTGTACAGTCTGCACATGGACTGTACACTAATATGTGTATATTTATATATGTAGATGTGTGTATAGGTATACTCTGCTTTTCCATCCAGCGGCTAAATTACTCATATTTATTCATATGTACATTCATACTATTGCACATAATGTAAATTCACCTATATATAGTTTCTGTATATTTTTTATTCCAAATATTTATATCCAGACATATCTGTAGATTTAC
This sequence comes from Clarias macrocephalus, assembly GCA_011419295.1. NCBI lineage: Eukaryota > Metazoa > Chordata > Actinopteri > Siluriformes > Clariidae > Clarias > Clarias macrocephalus. The sequence goes on along the minus strand of JAAGKR010007957.1, from coordinate 33,378 downwards.
AACTATTCTGTACATTAATTTATCCATCTATGCTCACTTTACAGTGTATATTCATGTACAATTTTTTTTATTTTTTATTTTTATTTTTTCCCCCTGTAATACAAATTATACATAGACCTTACTTTTATCATACAAGTTTTATAGATCTGTATATATGTTTATATTGCACTGCTAACTTGCACTTCTGGTTAGATGCCAACTGCATTTCGTTGCCTTGTAACTATGTGCAATGACAATAAAGTTGAATCTAATCTAATCTAATATGACTGTGATGGCCAGGTGTCTACGTTTGGTAGAACCTACCTTTTACTTGGTAGAAGCGCACTGGGCAAACTTAGCCAAAATTGTTTTGTAAAAATGTGATAGTCAAATAGAGAAAATTGCTTCTATACAAATCTGCTGACTTTGCCACCATATTCCACTTATAATATTTATTGGAAAATTTGCTAGGTAGACTAATGCATTTATTTTTTACATCGGAGAATTTAATTAGTTATATCAGTTATATTAAACATTTAACATAAACATTCTTATTTACAAAATCTCTGAAGTTTAAACTTTGTGAGATATGGAAACAAAGTCACAAATCATAACCTAACATGCTGTTTATATTGGGTATCTCTGGTTATTAGGTGCTGGTACAGTGCAAGGAGTTGTTGGGGGAACAGGTGGAATCCCTGGAACATCTGCAGGAGCCGGAAGTAATTCATTTAAAAAAATATTACAAATGTTAAAAATTAAGTGATTGGGTAAACTATAGCCAACATTATGGACTTATTCCTTTACAGCATATCCTGGTGGAGTTAAACCTCCTAAGTATGGTAAGATTTATTAGTATTGTGTTTAATTTTATACCCTTATAATCTCATATTCCAATAAATGATTAAAAGTAAAGAAAAAAAAAGTTACCACGACTATCAAACTTAAAACATTAAAACCTCTCTAGGAATTGGAGTAGGTGCAGGAACAGGACTAGGAACTGGGGGAGTACCATTGGCTGGACCTGGCACTGGACTTGGAACTGGAGGTGAATGACGATTCTGAACTTTATTAAACAATTTTATGTAATACATAAGAGAAACATATTATTATGTTGTAATCTATCTGGCAGTGACTGTTTACATCCAGTAATAATAATTGTATCTTAAATGTGATGGGTATATATATATATATATATATATATATATATATATATATATATATTTTTTTTTTTTTTTTTTTTTTTTTTTTTTTAATGTTGTGCTATTTTGTACATGCTGTTGGTGCTTTGTTATTTTCAAACTATCACATGCCCAGGTAGCTGGTGTGCTTTAATTTATTTCCAAGAAATATTTTAAATCTTTGGTCAAAAATCATTATAGAGACACTTTAGTACATGAATCTTTTTTTTTTTTTTTTTAAATAACTATGACAGTGTCTGATTTGAAAACCAACACTTGAGTGGATTAAAATTTGCTTTTATTTATTTACAGGTTATCCTAGTGGAGTTAAGCCTCCTAAATATGGTAAAAAAAAAAATAATAATAATAATACCATTCATAATTTTGAAATGTCCCAAAGTAGGGAATATGGCTATTGGACAAACTGAACTTTATTAATTCAAGTTTAAAACAATGCTCTCTTGGAGGTCCTGGAACTGGACTAGGACCCGGAGGGATACCATTGCCTAGGGTTGTGAATGGAGTAGCATTGCCTGAAACTGGAGGTAAATTAGGATTCTAGCATTTCCTTATCCCTACCTACTCCTTGGTTTTATTCTTTATCCATGGCTCATGAAGCAACCGCACAGCAGCTAAAAACACTTTAAATACAGTATACACCTAAATAAAACCCATCTCCCAACACTAAATCCCTGTTTATAGAAACAATAACATCACATATATTATTACAAATCTATTAATAGAAACCTGAGATTTGCCTTTCAGCCAGCATGTGGGAGCTTTATTGTCATAGGAAATCAATTAATTCAGATGACCAATAAAATTTGAAAAATTTGACAGCACTATGAGATCACACATTGTGAGAATTGACATTGTGAAATGAATTGAAATACATTTCATAAAACATGACATAAACCACATGTTACAGTAACTACGTAGATAGCAAAAATGCAAAAAAAAAGTTTTGTATGACAAACTTATGTCAAACTTTTGGAGCGATGGAATTTAAGTGTTCACAGTTTACCAATTGAAATTTCATTTTGTTTTTTAATTCAGTAAATAACTGTAGTGTCTTGAAGATGCGAGTAAATGAAATGCAATTTGCTTTTGCAGGATATCCTAGTGGAGTCAAACCTCCCAAACCTGGTATGACACTGCATATATTCAGACACACTGCCCAGTTTGTTGTGGAAAAATGTTTTTTGTGAACCCAATCTTTTTTAAAATGTAGTATTCTTCTAATAGTTGTACCAAGCACTGGCATTACTGGAACAGGTATTTTGGTACCCGGAGCTACACCTGGGGTGGGTCTTTTGCCAGATGGACCTGGACTTCTTGATCCAGGTAGCACAGGTACCTATAATACATTTGGCTCATCTAATTGAACATTGACCATTCCGTATTGGTTAACCATTAATCATATCTGTACTTTTTGTAAAGCTAAGGGCCCAACTCTGGCCCCTGGTGGAACTATTAGTCCAGGTAAGGACCATAACTCCTTGTACATTTGTTCCATTATGGAATTATATATTTGCTTTTATTTAAGATTTTATCTTGAATTGAATATCAAAAATTTCTGGTTTATTACCTACCGTCTTGGATAATGACGCATAGACAAAACTTCCAAATCCACATATTATTTTTGCTCATATATACACACAATCCTGTACATATAGGTTTGGAAAAGGAGACTTTTTTGTTTGTATTCTGTGCATTATTAAAAATGGATTTGAAGCAATTAGTGTGTGACTGAGGTGCAGACTTTCAGCTTTAATTCAAGGGGTTTGACAAAAATATTACATTACCTGTTTAGGAATTGAAATCATTTGTTTACAAAGTCCCTCCATGTGGTCATATCACTATCAAAGACTACAATTAAGGGATGACTTCTTTTTGGAAGAAGCAAATGGCAACAAATATAAATAGAACTTGGTGTTTATGGATAATGTGAGATGAATGATGGATGCTGGTAGAAATAACAGGATGAATTCTGTTATGTACAGAAGTATATTAATTAAAATACTGCAAAACTGCAGTCTTTATTGAGGACTTGAAACGGGTTGAACACACCTACTCATTCAAGGAATTTTCTTTATTTTTTACAATTTTTTACATACATTTTGTATACAAATACTGAAACCATCAAAACTATGGACTAATACATATGAAATTATGTGGTTAAAAGAATTTAAAGAATCAAAATTTTGCTTTCTTTTCTTTTCTTATCTTTGTTTTGCTTACTACATCATGTATGTCTTTCTTAATGTTCTACAATTTAGATAATTTAAAAAAAATGAAGACAATTACCTGAATGAGTAGTTGTGTTAAACAATTGTATTTGTACATTATAGGATTTGCATTACATTTAAGAAAATCCTGCAGAGCTGCAGATATACAGCAGCTGAAAAAACAAATATATTTAAAGTTACTTTATATATTATAACTATATAATTCCATCTCATTAATAGTGTTTGCTTTTATAAAATTAAATCTGGCCATTTTGCAATAATTATTTATTATTCTTATTTATTTAAGAATAATTTAATCTCATTAAATAAGTTGAGTCGTGGCGGCTAGACTTCTTTTTATTGGTTTTCATCTAGGTAGCTTTTCCTGTCTAGCAATTGTTACATAGGGATTCCAATAGATCCTTCTGGTTAAACTATAGTGAAGGTGAGAGTTAGGTTTGGCCTCCTTGGTGGATGTACAAAGTGTTCCTAATCTTTATGGGGCTGGATGAAAGGGCAGAATGAAAAGACAAATCATGCCTGAGACCTCCACCGCAGTCCGGGGAAGGGTTTTGCACAACAAAAAATCCAGTTGTAATGAATCTTTTTCAACACATGAACAAGGCTCTTTAGTACCTTTATCTCTGAAAGTGTTTACTCATCTAGGTATTGTCTTAAGAGATGCTGCTGAATCCTGAAGAGACTATAGACGCCTGCATCAGCTGCAAGCATTGCTATTTGCGATGAAAACCTATTGTGTTCCTCCACTGACCTCATATCAGAGGTCTTTAAATGCTAGCTTGCTAAACCTTTGCTATTTTGCTATTTCTTCCCCACCGAACCAAGGCTAATATGACTCTTTGTAGCTGATTCACCCTGAAACGCTACTATTTCGTGGCAGTACCAGTGGCTGCTGCCAACGCTCATTTTTTTCAGCAGCTACAAAGCTGGTCACCTCTGTGCTGCATTTCTTTAAACTGCAAACGTTGAAGGTGGAACCTGTTGTTTCTTGGCAGGACCGACGGCTAGTGTTGAAACTGGCAAGGCCCCTAAGCCCAGTAAGATCGCCTATGCGGCATGAAACTGAGATAAATGTTCTGTTTTTCTCTAGAAACATAACCCCTTCCATCCACACATCTCTCTTTCTGTTTTCCATTTCACACTAACAATGCAGACCATGCAGCTAACTCTGCTTGTCATTGACATGGCATGCTCTTAATTTAATACTTTGGCAAACCTTTGAGTAACAGGACTGTGAGAACACATTTTTGGGGAGTACAGAGTTTGGGAGTCTTATATAATAAATGTCAGACTTCAAAAAAAAAAAAATGACATTCTTGTAACTTCTGGAAAGTTCTTATGTGATGAGGGATAAAGTAGTAGAATTTTTGTTCAAGCATATCATCAATTTTGTTTTGTCTGTGTGTCTATTTGCCTTCTAATTACAAATGTTCTGTTTTTTTTTTTCTTCTATGCAGGCACAGGCGACATACCTCAAGGTATTTATTCAATTCTGAATCTTACCAGTTCCAACCACTCAGCATACCACCACATATACCATAGTATACTCATGACTGTTCCAATCATCTGTCATCATCTGGACCTGTTTGTCACTGTTTTCATGATGATTGAAAGATTCATAGGTCACTGTATGGCTTAACAATAAATCACAAATGGTAAACATAGATGATTCCAGGGAACCCTAAAAATGCTGGATTTGTCAAGTTGGGGCCGAGTATATTCGTTTTTTAAGGGGCCCAGAATCTCTAGCAGTGTTCCTAGGTAGAGGGGCTGGATCAAAATAAGAGCCAAAAAAGTCCCTCAGGAAGCCTGTAGAACAATTCCTCAAATCTATATAAAGAAAAACTGTTTGGATCTTTTGCTCTTTTGACTTTTCAAATTACCGTATATATACTACACACATCATAGTATGTCCCAAATATTACTGTAATTTTCTTTTTTCTTTTTTATTATTTTTTCATTAATTATTGTGACTTTATTCCACAGGTGGAGTGGACCCTGGTAAGTGCATTAACAGAATCAATGTGCATGTTTTGGTCCACTAGAGGTCACTGTATTTAATTTTATTTAAAATGTTTCTTTTTTACAATAAATACAATAGTACATATTATTATTATTATTATTTTTATTAAATATGATTGCTTTGAACTGCCTTTAAATATCTTGACATTTATTCCTTTACTTTTTTGACCTAAACAAACAAACAAAAAAATTAGGTTCTCTCGTTAAACCTCCCAAGACCGGTGGTGTAGGTAAGTGTTTTCCTTTTCATAACAAAATGTTCAGTTTTTAACTCATACATTCATGGCATTCATTCATTCATTCATTTCCACAGGTCCAATCCCATACGGTGGCTATGGTGAGAGTCCATTAAAATACACATTTGTACACACCTGCTCAAGTATTAGCATTATATGGTCAAAAATGACCTATAAATGCAAATGTTTGAGAAAAGTTCCAAGCCTTTTACTATTTTAGCCAAAAAATAAAATGTGCCATTTTCAACCAAATATAAATAAATTGTTAAATTGGGTTTCTTCTCACTCAAATCCTTATTGTGGTGTCGATGTATTAGGAACTGGAGTCCTCCCAGGAGCCAAGCCAATTACAGCACCAGGTATAATAAGCAACTTGTACTTAAAAAAAAAAAAATATATATATATATATATATATATATTTCTCTTTCAGCATTTATATATATATATATATATATATGCTGAAAGAGAAAGAGAGGAAGTGAGCTGTGCCCTAAACTGCATGTGTGAAATGATTAATCTAGGGTTTACCTCACAGCTATTGTTCGCTGAAGTACTAGTACTGTATGAGGAATTAGGAAGCATTATGCTGTTTAATATCAGTATACAGTATATTTATGAGAAGCAGCTCTCTGTTTTTAAAGCATACAGTATACATGTACTGTTTTGTCTGTTTATTATTGGTCTGACCTTCTTTTTTAATTAAGTAAAAGCATAAAGAAATGTGCAAATTTAACAGATAGTGTCTTCCAGCCAAGATGCTACAGTAGATAGGCAGCTAGACATCTAAACCTATAAAACAATAATTGGGTGTAATCTTTGTGGTTTTACTGTTAGACTTCTAAAACTTAGAAAAATGTATTTGATTATTATTATTATTATTATTATTATTATTATTATTATTATTTTGTATTATTAGGTTTTTAAAAAACGCCCCTATGACATAAATATGCCCTTTGCTACTGGTTAGATGTCTATTGTGATTTGCAACATGAGGAAATGTTTCTAGAAGATTGGGTTCAACCACGCAAACAGAGATGTCAATTATCTAGGAAATGCCATGACTGTTAGTTTTCTCTACAAGAACAGATTCTTTTTTTCCCCTGAATTCACTGCCCTAATCATTATTACCTTGTTAAACACTTTTTCAAAATACGTTTGTTCATATAATCCTAACAGATAGTTCTTACGTAAAGAGACACTTGCTTAAAGTTCTTTGATCATTTGATGGTACTGTTACAGGTGTGAGATATCCTACTGGTGTTGGCCTTGGACCAGGGGGAGCTGGTGTTAAACCAGCCAAACCAGGTACGTATAACTTCTATTTCTACTTCTGAGATTTGTTAGACTACTTAGATCAAATATCAAGACATAATGTGCCACTTGAACTATGATATTGCAAACCAACCCTAACAAGAGCTGTTGGTAGTCTTTAAGCCTGAAGTTAAAATGAGAAGGAGGAGATTTCTGATAATAACTCCCAGTGGAAGGTTAAAAACTTTACTGTTTGAAGTTTAGTTCCTAACGGTTGCTAAATAAAGCAGCAGTTTGTGTACAATCAGATCTTCTGTTGTGATAAAAGAAATCTCTGGTGAGGAAATGAATACTTTTAGTTCGGAGCCCCTTACTAAAACATCTTATTTACACTGTTTAAAATCTGCTCCAGTTCCCTAACAGTCTTCTCTATAATCTTCTCAGGCTACGGCTCATTGGGTGCTGGATATCCACAAGGTGAGGAAAATTATTATTATCTTTTTTTCCACTGGTGCATACGTATTCACCTTTTCACACACATACGAGGGGGGTTCAAGTCAAACAGGGACTTGTAAGGAAGGCATAAAACAGTTGGACATGTACAGAAGATTTCAAACACAGTATGGTGATCAGACAAAAATCTGAATGGTGCAAACTTTATACTGAAGGCTGTACATTCCTGAATGACGATCCTAGTCGAGGTGGCTCAGAGCCCACTGCAGTCGTTCCCATGAACATTCAGCAGGTGCAACGTCTAAGCCTTGGAAATCGCTAAATAATTTGTCACTAACTTGTGGAAGAGACATTTTGTGTCTGTGGGAGCTGTACAGTACAAACAATCATTCATGAACACCACTTGCACATTAAAGAGAGTTGGTGTGGGAGTTTGCCACGGAACTCACTCCAAGCCATTTCTGCTTGTTTGGGTCATGGTTCTGGAACACTTAAAAACTTTTTACCTTGATAGTAGGGAAGCAGTAGTGAAACACTGGGAAGAGGGCATTATCAAAAGTACCAGTTTGATTTAAAGTTTAATGCCCAATTAATAAATAAATATTTGTGGAAAGGTACTTTGATTGATGGTGGTAACATATTGTTATTATTTCCTACAGAAGTCAACATTAGCAAACCGTAAAACATCAGTGTTAATACACCAATATTAAAAGTGATAAATCTGACGATTAAGCTAAATCAAATAAGTCTCTACTGTATATGGCCAGTTGCAGTTATGAAAGTCTCGGTGTTTTGTCTCTTTGTCAATTTTTTTTAGCTTCATGAGAGAGACATGAAAAGGCTGATATGGCGTTTATAACTGTTTCTTTGTACATTACAGCTGCTGTAATTTTAATCACATAAATAGGCAAATGGCCCAATTTTCCTTTTTCACAGTCCAGCACTTATAATACTATAATACTATTATATTAATACTATAATAATATTATTTCTAGATATCTTTCTCTCTCTGTACATATACTGAAATTATCATATGATTCTTGCCCATATTTAATATCTCTGGCATACCCCTCTAGAGAATTCTGCTACAGTGCTGCAGTATTTCCTTATATAAATCTTTTCTGATTAACAGGTGCCATCGCTCCAGGACCATATGGAGGCTATCCACAGGCTTATCCAGGTAGGAAATCACCAAGATTTTGTTTGTACTTTACAGGTGTTAATCTAAAGCTGTTCCATTATACAATAGGTCACGAGTGATTATAATTATAATTAAAAATTATATCTAATTGCTAATAGCTAGGTGCTAATGAATTTCTGAATATGGTCGGCCAAATTTAAAATCTGTACAGTAAATCTAACGGGAGTTCTGGTTGCAAGGCCATAATCACAGTTTCATATTAACATACTCATTCTAATATTTTATTATTTATAGTGCCGACCGATTGCCATGGTCTTGTATTGCAGGCGCTCCATATAATCTACATCTGGTGGTTACTGTAGCTAACATTTATGGAACAATTTTGGAATTTGAGGATTTAATGCTTTGTAACAGTCAAAAGATGCTCTCGCAAGTCAATTTTTCAAAAGAGAGGAGACAAAAAGAAAGAATGATAAGGGAATATATAAGAGACAGTTGATTTCTCTAATAACGTAAGTGAGAATGAGAGTTAACCAATGTTCCGCGACATTAAATGAAAACCATAAAAATGGTTAATGCATCATTTATTAATATATTGAAAAATTGTAAATGTTGCCAACCTGCTGTGGTATAAGAGAAATTAAACGCTTCAGGATGTGCTGTTATAGTTATCTAATGAACCTTTTGGGTTAAATCCTATAAAACACATTGCTGTGTGTTATCCCTTATTATGTGGAACTGATTTAGTTGGTTAACTGATTACCTTTCTTATTTATTGTTCAATGACCTTTAGAAAATCATTTCGACAATTTGAACCCCTTGCTTATAGTAGGGTGGCTTAATATAGATGATAATGCAGTTTAGAGTGTAGTGTATATATATATATATTATTTTTTTTTTTTAAACAAATAGTATCAGACTTTATGATGTCTTATCGGAGCTTGTTCCTGGAGTCAGAAGTTTTCATAGTGGTCAAGTGTGATCAGTGGTTCTTCTTCGCACTATTGTGTTCTCAAAAGTGAGAACTTATAGAGTCTTTCTGCTTTTTTCCAAAGACACGCAATACTGAAGTTGGGATGCAGTATTTTTCTTTTCTTTTCTTTTTTTCTTTTTTTACTTCGTGGTTATGGAGATACACCACATACAGTAGGGACGTAACTAAATACTTTTTTTTTACTTAGAATAAACAGATACATTTTGTATACAGATAATAATAAAGACATAAAGAGGAGGTGCAATATTCTTTGTGTGTGTGTGTGTGTGTGTGTGTGTATGTGTATGTGCGTGTGTGTGTGTGTGTGTGTGTGTGTGTGTGTGTGTGTGTGTGTGTGTGTGTGTGTGTGTGTATTGTCAGGAATTTGACCAACCTAAACACCTACTTACCTCCAAAATACACTGCCTGGCCAAAAAAATACCCTGACACTCTGGTCATTCAGTACATTCTGGTCATCAGCTGACTTCATTTTATTGCCACATACAGTAATCTTGCTGAATCTAGACCTGACCAACTGAAGAAGCAACCACAGATCATGTCACCACATCTAGAAGCTTGTTACAGTGGTTACTATGCATGATGGGTGCACTCATCACTCTGGAATAGGGTTAATCTGGACTCGTCAGACAACAAGACCTCTTTCAATTGCTCCAATCCAAGTGTAATATTTATGCAAGCTAGCAAGTTGAAGCCTTTTCTTCTAATTAGTCTTACAAACAAGTGTTGTCTTATGGCCACACAGCTGTTTCGTCCCAATCCTGTGAGTTCTCATCACATTGTGTGCATATTGAAATACTCCTTCACTATTAAACATTAAACATTTTTTACCAGACAATTAATTGATCAAAAAGATTAAGGTAGCTCCATTTGTGATTTTTTTCCCCCTGATTCTACAAAGTTGACATTCCGCCCTATCCTTATAGGTTTTAATAATGTGTTGAAGGGTCCTTAACCCAGTTGCAGTCTTTTAAAATCTCCTTAGTAGTCTTCTTTTCTTGATGCAGCTCAATAATTCGACCCTTCTGCAATGGCGACTTTCTTTTGGCCAGGCCGTGTACAACCTTTTCATTTTTCCATACTGCTTTGCCACAAAATTCACAAAAGAATAGTTTATATTCCTAGAGCTTCCACTCCATATAAAGCCGTGCAGATTGCACACTGTGCACAAAGCCGAACATTTCACTTGGTTGGATATCATGAAGGATTTATGGTAGGTGTCAAGTAGCCCTATGAAGGCAGCAGATGCTATGCAGTATGTACAGCCAAGTATTCCTGCATGCCCGTTCAAAACATTTTTTCAGTATTACATGAAATGAATGATAACGTTATGGTAGACACCTGTAACCTCAATTTGCTTTTACTTTTTGCTTTGCAGAACCAGTAAAGCTAAATTCCAGAACATGCTATATTCTTCAAAAAGAAATTGTGCTTTAAATACTGTATACTGTATACACTCCTGAATCCTCAATTCTAGAACCTTCCATTTTAAAGGAACTTTTTAAAGACTTTTTTTTATGTCGTCATATACGGTAACATTGCAGGCAAATATTCATACTGTATGTAAATCAGAGTTGAATGTTACACTGCTCTCTCTCTCAGTTCTTTGGTACAGTATATATGAAACTAAGTGCATTTACCCTTATTCAGAAATAGGACTGGGACTGTGGCAGTATTGCAAGATGACAGGTAATGACAGAAAGTCTGACATTGGCTCAGTTTTGCAGCACACAGAAAGAGAAAGAAACAGAGTACAGGCTATGCCCTGCTATCTACCGTAAGGTGATATCACCTATAGAGTTTGCAATGTCAAATTTTGACAAACGATCCTCCTGTTTCATTTTGGCATGTGCCCATGGAACATGTTTTGGCTGACATTAGTTAATTAAGCAATATCACGTGACAGAAAGTGCCGTTGTGCTGGATATCAGCATGGCTGTGATGCACTCAAGCTGCGTCCTTTGGCCTACGACTGCATCACAGCTGTGCTGATATTCAGTACAACCCCTCGAGTGTGATATTGCTTTTATATAACAGTTCCACAAACATCAGCGGATTAAGATTGGTTTGTTTATTTAACCAGTTATTTTGCAACACCAACACATTTCCTTCCACAACTGGCGGAAATAGATAACGGCGAGAGCTGGCAGATCTGGCGCCCGACAGTTAGAGTCCAATAGGTAATATAATTAACAAGGGTGAAATTTTTAAATCCGTACCATTACTATGTAGCCAAATGATGAGGAGATTAGACAATGTAGCTGGTGGACAGCCCTGTAAATCTTATAAGTTTTTCTATTAATTTCCACTAATTCCACTTTAGAATATCAACCAACTTCTGGGGTTCCAGGATTGAATCTCAACTAGAGTAAAATGGAAGTTTAGTGTGAAATTGTGAAATGGCTCTCATCCAATAAACAAACAAACAAAAAAATGCCAAGCATAAAACATGTCTCTGAGGTCTGCCTACATTTTGGATCAATTACAATGCGGTCATATTTTTTAATAATATAATTTTTTACCTGAAAACGGATATTAGGCATTAAATTCACCCGAGCGCAGGATTATGAGTAAGAGCAGGAATAGAGATAAATGATTTACATACGTAAGGAATACAGACCCTCTCAGCTTCTTTCTCTTTCTCTTCACAATGTTGGACTTTCATTTTTTAAGGAACGCTACTATGCCAGCAACTTACCAGCAAGCAATATAGCAATGACGAAATTGCGAATTAATTGCTATTACAAATTCCAAAGCAAACCTATTAAGGAACCTCAGACAGAATTCCTGACTGTATCTCTTTCCACATACGTTTAAATAGTAGATGTTGGGACACTGTTTTTATACTGTCGGCCAAAACATGGTATTGGTGCTACTGTAGGTGAAAACATGGATTTTCAGACAGTATCATATAACGCAATTTGTCATAGTACTTAACGCTTCTTACTGTATCTCCCTATCTATGCTTCGTTTTTTTTTTTTTTGCAACTATGCATACACATTTAGATTTGTATCAGATAATTCAATTCAATTTCATTTGTATAGAAGAATAAGAGAATACAATTCTTTTGCTAAACGCATTTTCTAAATACAATGTCATGCCCTTATAGTGTCTGTAGCTTTTTTTTTTTAATTATTATTCAAATTCTTTCAATGATCTTAATAGTCATTCAAATGACACTTGGCCAATTTAGATTTTCACATGAAAAGACATAAACCTGAAAATTATTATTCTAAATTGTTAAGATATTGCAACATGAGTTTGCCATGGTTACAGGCACAACAGAAATTTTCCTTTGTAAACTTGCATCAAAAAACTATTTAAGCAACAAATTTGACAGGTCAAATGCTTCTAGAAGCTTACACCAATTTTACTATCAATAATTACTAATAATTTGGATTTTAAATCATTATAGTTTGAAGCGAGACAGTATAACACTGGAAAATGCCAATTTTGGGGGCACATACAAAACCATCTCTCCAAAAAGAAATTTTTAGAGAAGCAAGAATGGTCACTTCCATGTTGCATAAACTTCAGAAGTAGCTCCTTAAGCACATAATTTTTTTTTTGTATTATCTGTATAACCTAAAAAGAATTAAATAAAGTCATCACCAATGATGTTTTGGCTGTGTACTGTATGCTTGCTATTTCCTATTACTTATCCCGACCTTCACGTAAACACTTACCAGCATGAAGATGCTGATGGTGTTCCTTAAATTATTAATAGCTGAATTCTGTGGGAATTTGATAGATGTTTGCTATTTGCTATGAAAATTCATATCAGGCCCTGGTGCAAATATCATGCAAAGTGAATCTGCACCACGATGGTTAGACTGTGAAACCTCACACTGGTCTGATGTCATACAAGCAATTCTCTCTTGTTATCATGCGCTGTCTTCACACTTCTCCTTTCTCTCTTGTTAACTTGCTGCAGATTCCATACTGTCAGTGGAATGAAATACACTGCAAAGTTCTACGAACCTTAAAGAGGATTTCAAAACATTCTGATTTTTAAGATTGGTTACAAGAATTCATTCTCATCTATTTGTTACATGCTTTACTATGTAGGAAATGGTTAGCCTATCAGTGCACATTCCTCCAAGAGATCCAGTTGAAGAAAATAAAGACGGAAGAAAGTTTTTCTCAAAGTTTATCGATTAGGAATGAAAGCAAAATTTCCCTCCTGGAAACGTGATGCCACCTAATGTTATCCCATATGGGGCAAACATGTGCAGAAAGAATATAGTTTTACCAAAAGAGAGAAACGATTAGATCAAGTGCTTAAATAGGTAATATTTATCAATTGGACAGATGTTTCCACTACTGTTCTCAATCCTGTCAAAAATCAATTCAACCATCATTGAGTCAGACTGTTCCAAACGAGGTATACTTCAACGAAGCTTAAAAAAAATTATAATTAATGTATTCTGATTGAGCGATTATTCCTATTGTAATGATTGTTCCAGTTGAAAGATTTCTGAATGTTCTTTGCTGTCAAAGTATTCTGGAGGGTTTCGAGTTAGTGGGACTTTACTCAAAGTATAAGAAAGTATAAGAAATGCACAAACTGAAATGACCCCTACTCTTACGGTAGCTCTCCCCCGACACAAAACACAAACTTTTCTACTCATTTGGACTCTTAACTACACCTAAACGACCTTGATCAAATTGCATTTTACACATTTCTTTATACTATTTGTAGTGCCATTATATAAAACAAACTGTCAGCTCTACTTTGTGATTTTAATTGGAATAAATTGAATAAATTTGACTATGACAGATGGATTAGGTTGCAATGGCTGGGCTTCTTTTACCGATCAGTGCTTAAGTGTTTTAGCTTTCTACACCGTTTGTTAGTTAGTTGGCACTTAAACATGACAAGCTCTAAGACTGTAAGTGTGCTGCTTCTACATGATGAAGGTATAGTTGGACATGGAAGGTATGTAAAGGAACCAGAAACTTACATGATTCCAGCCACTGCAACTGTTGCTCATGCTGCATCACAGGGCAGCATAACACAGCTCTATCTGCCGTCCTCCACATACATGACCTTATAGGTGATTGTCTACTGCAGGGGTGTTCAAATTCAGTCCTGGAGGGCAGGTGTCAAACACAGTTTGGTGATTCTTCTGCTTAAATACTGATGATTCACCTCCTAGTTGTAATGGGTGTTTATATGAATTAATAATTGAGCTGGACACTGGCCCTCCAGGAAATGGAGTTGAAGATCCCTGGTCTAGTGTCTGTTGTGATTGACCGGGGTGATAGTGTATGCCAAATCTCGTCCCAGCGGAGAGCAAGGACAAGTCTTTGGCTGTGCTAGTCATTTAAAATGTCAGCCTAACAAAATGAAGATGCAATTTGTTCATTTGTGTTCTTCTTTGGTGAAACTTGTAGAATCAACTATTTTCATATCATCACTGCCATGTATTCAGTATTGCTATTGTAATGTTTATTGCTTGTCAGTTATAGTAAATACAGTACTGTTTCTTTGTGCTTTAGGAGGATATGCGCCCGGGCTGACACCTCAACAAGGTAATTCACATCTGACTTTACTAGCTATGTGTATCTTCACGTGAGTGATTGTGAAGCATTTTAAAATATAATTAAATAACCAAACGTTAAATATGCTGTAGATACACAACAAAAGCTTCAGAGAATTTATTGAAACCATGAATTCCCCCCCCCCCCTTTTTTTCCAGCTAAAGCCGCCAAATATGGAACACTTCAGGGGTTCCTGGGTGGAGGCTACAGAGGTATGTTGTTGCTCATGGTATTTCTCCTATTAATGAGTAAAACATAAAATTGATTTAAATTAAACATAAGGATAAAATCAATTAAACAAATTTTCAATATGGAAAGGTACAAACCCCAAAAGTTTAAATTAAAGAAATAGGAACAAATGATTTATTGCAACGGGCTGCAAAGTGCCTAAAGATCAAATTTAAAAATCAGTTATTTATAGAGATTCCATTAAAAGTACAAGAAATTCTGACTCTTTGGAAGCAAAATATGAAGAAATGAGGGGTGGCATACATGAATAGTAGCTAGTCAGAATAACCTGGATACGGTCATGGTCATGAGTGCATCCGGACACATGCTGATATGCCTGAAGTCACTGATAAGGTGCATCACAAGCAGGCTCGGCGTGACCATATCCCTTTTATTGTTGCCTGTGACTTGTCAGTTGTGGTCTCAAAACTTTAAAACCTATGGCCAGATTTGGGGTCCCCAAGTGCTGAATGCAGACATCCAAAAAGTTAGAAATACAACTGTTACTTTGAAATAATAGCTCTAATTTAATGACGCTAAACCCCCTTAAAATGAAAAAAATGCTAAGCATCTAATCCTTCGCACAACTGTCCATCTGCCACTAAGGAAAGACATACTGTAGGTTCCCTTGTGAGATGTTGCCCCATCCCTCAGTTTAAGAGAAACATCAAACAGAAATTGAGATCAGTCCATGTAGCCATGAAATCCTTCCAGTGTCATCAGAGATGCTGCCATGTGCTTGACTGTTCACACTGACTATCACAGTAGTATAAAATGGAGTGGCTTATCCACAACTTGCAAAGTCTACTCGGCTGGGCCGTTTACAGCTTTTCAAAGGTAAACTCATAAAGCTGTAAAAAGTGTTAATGCGTGTCCTGGATGTACCTCCACCCAGGTGCTTCTGATATCTGCACCCAGAAACGGTAACTGAGACCTGGCAAAGTGTACACTGCCAATCATGGTTCTTTCTGTAAGAGTTGGGCATCCTGCTAGGACAGGACATACTGCATAATAGCAGGCCTGAAGATTTATTACAGGTTTGGAATTCTCCCACTGAGTTTTCCCACATTGCACAGCTTTCAGCAACTTGGCTAAAACGCCGTGCTTCTCCTGGTTTTGATAACTGGGAAGAGCTTGTTTTCCATTACCTCTTTGGCTAGTGGTTGAAACACCAAGGTAAACTAATTCTCAAAGAGACCTGCTTTTCCAACTGGATCAAAGGTTTTGGGCATGTCTCTGGGTCTAGACCCCAGAACTGAATCACTAACTGAGAAATGCATCTTAGTGGTCGAGGAACGATGCAAGACCGTCTGGTGCATATACGCCCTTATATGGATTCTCCTGCATCCAACACTGCCTTTTTGATAGCCATCACTTCAGCACAATCAGTTTTGAATTGCATGTTCTAGCAGTGTGATGGCCAGATGAATCTGGAGTGACCTTCTCTTTGAGTCCAGGATCTAATCTAAACATGTGTAATTAAATACTTATTTAATAACAAAAACGACAGCCGTCAGTTGTTATATTAAGACACAACAGGTCAGCGGTTCTGATATACAGTAGTGCTGGCAATTATAGTATTGTCAAGTGCATTTGCAAAATCCATCAAGCACCATGATGAATTTGCTCTTGTGAAGATCATCCCATGAAAGCAAAAACAAACCTTTCCTCTGCTGCAGAGGAGAAGTTAATGTTTATCTATCACTAGCTCCCTTTGCTTAATCACAGTCTGGCCCAATGTCTAATGACATGTCACTCCACAAGAAGTATCTCTTCTTCTTCATTGGCATTATTTGGAGGCATGGAATCCAGAAAGTCTGATAACTGCGCATTATCATGCACTTTCCAATGAGGTTCCAATGAGAAGTGCTGAAATGAAGGATTAAATAGGACTCAAGTTAAGCCCGGGTACTTTTTCAAGGATATGTGCAGGAAGACTAGATAATGGCTGCATGTCTCCAGGATTTACTGCAATTACTGCATCATATGTTACTGGGAGATTCTTACAAAAAAAAATGTATAGTCCATGGTTACATAAGTAACATTAGTAGAATCACTGTCCAAGGTCGAAGGTTCAACTCCTGCCTTGGGTCTGTGTGCATGGAGTTTGCATGTTCTCCCCGTGCTTGGTGTGTATCCTCCAAGTATTTCAGTTTCCTCCCACAGTCCAAAGACATGCAGATTAGTGTAACTGGTGTTTCCAAATTGTCCACAGAGAGTGAATGAGAGTGTGTACGTCTGCGTGGCCTGTGATGGATTGGCACATCTTAGGCTAATATGTACTATTGTGAAAATGTCAGATGAAGAATGAAAAAAAAAAAGTGCCAAAGATTGCCCCTGACGTTTTCATGCAGTTTTCTCTTTGTAATGTTTTTTTTTTTTTTTTTAATCTCCAGGCGGAGCAGGATGCCAAGGCAAATACTGCGGCAAGAGGAGAAAGTAAACATTCTCTTGGGACGTGAAATGACCTCAAGAAACAATGGTGCTACTGCATGATGTAGAATGTACATTTGATATGCGAAAACAATCCTATCGTGAGCAAAAAATGTTTTATACCTACAAGAAGTTTTTTTTTTTTTTAATTATTATTATTTTCTTTTCACACCCAAAGAGAAGCTGAGGGAAGAGGATGAACGTATGAACCAGCTGTTTATACGACACATTTGAACATGTTGCTGATTTTTGTAGATAGAGACACCAAATCAAGAAACTAATAACCAGGTTCATTATTTGTTATTGTAGACCTTGAGGCACTTATTTCTTTCTTTTTTTTTTTTTTCTTCTCTCAAGATTTTGGAAGATAAAAGCCATGATATTTCCCTTGTCATGTGTAACAGAAATTAGTTATCATTTTGCATTAGATATCTAATGCACTTTAGTCGTGTTTGTTCATGTTTATAGATGATAGGTTTTTGTGCCTAAATAAAATGGTTTGTCAAAAACCTCTGTGGAGCCAAAAAGGTCAAACAATCAAACAAAATGGCAGTTGTGGTTTTTTCTTTTTTTTGTTGTTTTTATTCTCCTGACATGCCTTTTCAAACTTTGTAAAACTTCTCTCTGGATATTGGTCTCTATTGGCTTTAGGGTTGTGAAGCTATTTCAGTCATGAATCTATTTAATGGTCATGAAGAATCCTACAGAATGTGATTTTGGGGACGAGTACGTCCTCGAATTTCCTCGATCCTGTTTACAGAGTCCTGATCTAAAAAACAGGCCTAAACCTTAATGAATTCTGGATACAAAAACATCAGTGTTTGTGAACCATGGTGGATATGATTGAGGCTGTATTGTTCATATTTTAGCTCAGCTATGAAACAGTTCTGCAAAAGACCTAGTGGCATCTGAAAAGTGTTGAAAAGTGCTTTGTGGCATCTGATAAGATCCACTGAATTGTCTTGTCCATTTTCGTTAATCGTGTTATAGTTATACAAAGAGCTTTCTTACTATGTTCATGTTGCTAAATTTCAAAGATATGCATTTTTATGAAATAACAAAAAAAGCAAGTTCTTAAAAAAGAAATAATAGTGCTGATTTTACAATAGACTAGTTTTGGACCTGAACTAAAAAAAAAAAAAAAAAGGAAAAAAAAAGTCAATTCTAACATTCCTTATACTGTACATGCGGAATTGGTGCTTCCATCAACTGATCTACAGACGTTTAACCCCTTTATATTCAAAGAATTAGCTATTATATATCTTCATGTAACTGCAGGTTAATTTGCTTTGTTGCTGTTTTGTTTGCACCATGTGAACCTGACCTTGACCTTATTACCGAGTTTGTACACATGATAACAAAAAGTATTGTTTTCTGTTTTGTTTTGCTTTTCGTAGCTTATGCATTTTAGTCACTGTGGAAATCTGTAATACTGTATAAGATTTTTTTTTTTTTTTAAGATGTGAGCTGTGTGTTTGAGAGTTGAAGCGTGTGCATCGGTGTGTGTGTGTGTGTGTGTGAATGTGTGTTTGTGTGTCTGTCATAATCCCTGATGTGTGTTGATATGTTTATATTTTGTGTAATTGACTAAGCTTCTCTTAATAAGCGTCACTAGCCAGTGTATTACCCATATAATATTAAATTAGTTTAAATTAGTAGATGAATCATTCCTTAATGATTAAATATTTCGCATCATTGGTAACATGTACTGTTTCAAGTTCATCCGAAATTTGTTTTTTCCTACCTGGTGCTATTTGACCTGTCTGTGGTCATATATGTCTAATGTGTCGTGGCATTTCCATCTAATTTAAATAAAAGGGTTGGGGCTATTGCACTTTTCCCACGGCGCACATTTGACTTGTTCCAGGAAAACTGGGCCTTTTTACTGCTTTAGTGAAAATAAAATAAACCGTTCTGAAACGGCTGAAAAAGTGCTTGTGCATTATTTCACTGAAATGTTTATTTTCTCAATTATTTGTCACATGTACCTTACAGCACACTGAAATTATTATTATTATTATTATTTTTTTTTTTATTGCCTATCCCAACTAGGAAGCTGGGGTCAGAGCTCAGGGTCAGCCAGGATACAGGGCCCTGGAGCGGATAGGGTTTTGTTCAATGGCTCAACAGTGGCAACTTGGCACTTTTTGAAAAAAGGTTGGAAAAAAGGGAGGAAAGATGCACATGGGGAGTGAAGTCTGGCCTGTGTAGTCCGATCCAATAGAAGAGCTTCTTGATGAAAAGGTTAATGCTGGTTCCAATAGAAAGGTGTTAGAACGCTTTGGTGGCAAAGGGGGACCTACTCAATATTAGCCAGGTGGACACAATGATCAGCTATGGCTGATCATAAAATAGTATAGTATAGTATAGTACAGTATAGTATAGTATAGTATAGTATAGTATAGTATACACTTATATATATATACACACACGCATGCATCTTCTTCTATAAATATATCATCCTATATACAATTTTGTCGAATCGACTTTTTCGAATCTGGTCTCTGATATATGAGGCGACACTTGACACGAGCAGCCCTTTCTGATTAAAATACTGCGCATAAATGCCTCCATCCTCCCTGTGGTGAAAACAGTAGTGCACTACAGCTCCATAGGGATCCTCGCGGAATGTTGCTCGTTTATACCACGCTTCCGGTCAGTTTTCCTGGGAATTACGTTTGGTTGGCCCACTCGATGCGTGCGATTGGTCAGCGGAAGGCTTTGTCCCGCCCCCTGGTTCTGCCTCCCGCCGCCCTTCCCAGCGCTCCACTAGCGAATTGGCCGCGTCCCATTTGGAAAGCGCACAGTTTGCTGGCCGCTCTCCTGAGGAGCTCGGTGCTTTGGGGCGGAAGAGATCCGACATTCCTGCGCTAGGCTCCTGGGCAGAGCTCCCGGCCGGAAGGTGAATGAGGTTGATGTTGCTCTGCTGTACCTGGAAGGACGAACGCATGGGAGAGGACGAAGGTTTGTGTTGAGGTTTGATGAGCGCGTGCGAGAGGCAGGGATGGGAGTGCGCACTTTTCCCTAAAGCGTAGAGGGCGTGTGGGATGCTCACTGGAAGTCGCGGTGGCTTCAGATAAAAGTTAACATAAACACGCCTCACTCTTAAGATGAGCTGGAAATGCGATCGTTATTATCAGGTTTAAGATTGGGGGTTTAAGCGCGTGAGACGCCTTTAATTTGCTCAATGACGTTACACAAGTCACAGTGCGGGAACAACAAATCTACAGCTGTTCATTTGTATCTAGAAATTATTTAAAAGCAGATAACTTTCTTTCCTTTTTTATTTTGTGTGCTTTTTGATATTTGATTTGAATTGCTCTTAATAAAGTTTATCAAAGCATTCATGGACCATTAAGTTAAGTTCATCCAATTTCTAAATGTTTCACGTTTGTTTGTTTTTTTCTTTTTCTGTAAAATGACATCTAATATAGAACTTAACACATTTTAACATAACACATTTTAATTTTACATTTCATTTATATGAATGATATGATCATCCTTATCGAAAAGGATGCATAAATATAGATGTGTGTCTATAGTCCTTAAAGATTACGTCTTTTTTTTCTGTGTCCGTCCACATTTCTGTCTTCTTTCCTTTGTTTGTTTCTTTGTTTGTCTGGAAAATGTTTTTTGTGTAGAACAAAATAAGTGAGTGCCATCACTAAATAAAGGTAAAAAAAAAAAAAAAAAACTCCTTTTAAATTTCCCTTATTTAAAAGATTTTTGCACTGTTTGCTATAAATAGTGCTGGTAAAGTTCTTAAATGCCTTAGCACCTAGAAATAGATATTTAAAATATAAAAAAAATTTTAAAGAAAGAAAGGTATGTGCCTTTGTGTCTTCCTTACCTTATGTTTCATGAGTGTGTGCGTGTGTGTGTGTGCGCGCTCATGCGCTTGTGACAACATTTGACAGAAAAACAAGTAGAGCTGTCCATTGTGTCCATCGATTGACTGCCAGTCAATTTCAGGTTTGGAGAGCAGAGTGCAGAATTCTTTTATGTGAAAACAAGAATCAATGATAAATAAACTTTGCATGACAAACAGCATCTATTTCTGGAGAATGATCATTTGTATTACCTGACATGACATAAAAATAGATTATGCTTTTAGGAGTTTTATTTGACTGTCCTATAAGTGCTGTAAGCATGCTGAGTAAATCTTTGGACAGTAGAGAAGTTCACCGTTATAGGTTCTTAAAGTGCTCCTTTTTTTTTCTCCATGAAGAAATGGACTCGGTTCAGCAGGAATAGTTTATTCTGCTCTGGCCACTCTGCTTCGATTGGTTGGATCATTCATGCTAATTGACAGATTGCATCTTGCAGTCTGGTGCCCTTGGGGGAAAAAATGTGTTTAAAAAAAAAAAATTATATATATATATGACTTTACTCAAGACTCTGTTTAATTTTTCCAGAGTTGTGCAAAATTCAATGCAGTCATTGTCATCACCAGAAGCAAATATTCCAAATAAAGTTTTTTTAAAAATGCTTTAAATATTCCATATTTATATATTCCATATTTATATATAGCAAGATTTTTGCTTCTTAAATAGCTTAGTACCTAGAAGTAGATTATTATTATTATTATTATTATTACTTTAAGGAAGAAAATATGTATCTTTTGTAGACATCCCTTATTTGTTCCGGAAATTAAAGCCAGTTCACATTAATTAGGTTTATAACAGGTTAGTTTTACATTTTTCATGTTTTCATATTTTGCTTCCAAGGAGCCAGACTTTCAGGTATTTTTCATGTCATCTTGAGGAATAGTTCTCCATACTTTCTGACAGACTTTTTACCATGTTTTTGGATCTCATTTTAAGTCCAGTCTCTGTACCTGACCATTTTTAGTGTAGTTTTAGTGGAATTTTGTTTGTTATTCCACACGTTAACCTATGAATCATACAAGCATACAGATCGTCTGATGTAAGGCATGAACCAGTGAGAAACAGGTGTAGATGATGACAGATGATCGGGCAGGTGATTTATATACTGGTAATGTTGAGTGTTGAGTGGTTGGAACAGACAAGAGGGGGAAATGAGGCTGCTCCTGAGGTTGTTACATGAATAATTTCTTTTTAAATTGTGTCTTTAGGTACTTAGCAGTCTGTTGTACCCAAATTCAATTTCAGTTTCTTTCATTTAATCTGAAACTTAATATGACTTATGCACAGCGCTATAGTTTGGATATAGTAGGCTAGTTTTAGTGAATATTTACATTTTTGTATTTTGTAATTGTCTTTCATTGCCATTTCTCTCATGACAATAGGTATTGGACATAATCTTATACCTATTAAAGGTAACATTCTTTGGGTTTGTGTTTGACAGCTGGTGGAAGATTGCCATTGTGTGCAGGATGCAGACAGCACATTTATGATGAACAATACCTGCAGGCCCTCAACACTGACTGGCACACCATTTGCTTCAGGTAAGATGTAATATTTTGTCTTCATCACTGTATGAAATTGAAAATTCTAGAGAGAAAATGTAGCCCTGTATATGCAAAGCCAAAAACATGTCGAATGTTGATGTAATTGTATAGTCTCTTTATAAGGGTCAGGGATAAGAGCCACTGTGTTGGGACAAGCACATTTTGTGTCTCTGTTATAAGTATTTAATTTGTAGTCCTGTGGAGAAAGGTTTAACATCCAGTCAAAGGAAAAACAAAAATTCTTCTTCTTAAAGACTTTAGCAAATCTGTGGGTTTCATTTTATGTAGCGCTAAAATGCTGTATCTAGATCATGAGCTTCTCATTCCAAATCAAACTACCAAAAGTATTCCAAGGAAGGAAAATCGGTGAACCAGCAACAGGGTCATTTGCAGCCATGGCTAATCTGGTCATGTCCACCACCAAAAGCTCCTACAGGGGCCATGTGAGCATCAGAAAATGAATTTCTTTTTCTTTTACATCATGCGGATGACTAGGCGTGGGTACGTTTGTGTGCTGTTTACCTGGGAAAGAGATGGTACCAGGATACACCATGGGAAGAAGTCGGCGGAGGCATTGTGATGCAATTTTTTGCAAGAAAACCTTTGGTCCTGCCATTCAACTCGCATGAGTGTCTTAATTTGTTTCTGCAGAAGGAAGCTTCTGTATGCTGGCACACTTGGCATGGGAAAACACATATAGTTTTAGATGCAGTTTTAAAAAAAGCACTGTTGATATTTTATTACACATACATATTTTACATTAGACAGGCCCCAATCCAACACCGGTTAATGGATTTTGGACTGATGCTGATCCAATATTCAAGATCTGTATCAGTGAATTTAATGTTGCTAGCGCATACTTAGCTGAAAGACTGAGAGTGCTGCTGTCCATTTAAAAGGTCTGGCGGAATCTCATGCTGAATAAGGATTCCAGGCTAACATTCTGTTTAGCAGAATTTTCATGATAACATGCGCTTAGTTATACAAAGAACAGCATCTATCAACGTTTGTTCTGAAACAATCCGTCGTCTGGGTTGTCTTGCTTGTCTTGACTTGCTAGTTTCCCATCTTTTTTCCAGCAACCCATTTAGAGTGTGTTTAGTCAGCTGCTATTGATTTGATGACTGCACAATGCCTGCTTTTGTAGGACTTCACAATCAGGAAGTCATTTTATCACTTAAACTATGCATCCTGCTACCTAGTTTTATTCAGTACATTTCTATTCTATTTTTCATATAGCGCTTTTAACAATGAAAACTGTCACAAAGCAGCTTTCCAGAAATAAAAATTCTGAACATAAATGTAAAACATTTTTTAAGTGTTTTTTTTTAAAGAGTATATATAGGTAGATAAATGAATCATAAAATATCAATTTTATTTAATTTATCAGGTGATGCTGCATCGTTCAATAAATGACAATTACTTTGCTTTAGCTTTTAAATAAGACATAAGAGAGTTGTGAAGACATTCAATATTCCCTGAAAAATTCAATATTATATATTTTTTAGATTTCTAAACAAACTTGCCCCAGAGGATGCTGTGCTGCCTGACACTGTGTGAATGGTTTAGAACACACCACCTGTAGGATTATAGAGGAACTGCAACATTTTGCCACCTTAAATACCAAATGCAAACATGTATAAATAAAAAAAGGAGGTTTAAAATTTTTTGGGAGAATACATGGCATTAGACAAAAAAATAGCAATACTATATAATCCATGAATCGATTTTTATGAACCCCCCCCCCCCCCATCCATCTCTATAAACAAATATTTTTCTATATATTTTTATTAATAGGATAAAAACCTGTTACTGTAATTCAGTTTCAAGAATGAAAACAATTTGTGTGTGATTATGATTTTCAGCTTGTAAATATATAAATGTTTAAAAATAAAGGTTTGGTCTACTAAGAATATCCAGGTAATCATTTCATATTAGTTTTTGATTACTCATAATATGTCACTTCTTCCACTTTTAGACCTTTAGATTTTACCATAGTATCAATGATAACACAATTTATAATGGAACACCAATTCTATCACTAAAAATGGCAATCATTTATTTATGTCTATGCATCTAAATATTCAGAGTTGAAACAGCTTTAAAAATAAATGCTTAAAATAGGAACATAAAATTGCAAGAAGGATTCCCAAACTAAAAAGAAATCTATTTGAATTCGTACATTGATTTAGTTACTGATGTAAATTAGTGGCTCTTTTCAACAACTGATTTATTGCTAATTTCTCAAATGTTAGCTAGAGTGATAACTCTGATGATGCAAATTCTCTGGACTTAATAACTAACTATTGTTTAAAAAATCTTAAATTAGATAGGGATAATAATATTTTTTTTAAAAATCTCATCTCCAAATGTTAGCTAGAAAGATAACTGGACAAACCTAGATAAACCTAGACTAGCAAAATACTAATGGCGAGCTAACTTTGCAGCGTTTAGAAATTAGCTATGGCTTAAAAAATAAATAAAAAAACTTTTAGCTTCATTCCTCATCTTTCAAATGTTGGCTGTTACAAATTAGCTGAGTGCACATACAGTAGCTAGCTAATGTTTCAGTGGTATGCATCAATAAGCCTTAAACAAACAATAGACTGATTCCTTATCCCACAAAAGTTGGCTAGTATAACAGGGAATTTGGTACAAATTAGCAGGCTACTAGTAGTGACTTAACCTTTTGAGATATTAGCAATTAGCTGAGGCTAAAATAACAGCACATCTTTATTTCTCATGTCTTGAATGTTAGCCTGTGTGGTAACTCTATATCTAGTATCTAGCTTTCTTAGTACAGACTGCCATGATACAATCCAAAGTGTACTGTATGTTTTTTTTTTTTTTCCTTTGGACTGTGGGAGGAAACTGGTAAACCGGAGGAAACCCACCAAGCACGGGGAGAACATGCAAACTCCATGCGCACAGACCGGGAATCTGAGTTAATAATTATTGTAAAGCTGAAAATATAAATTTAAACTATGAATAAAAGTTAAGAACGTATGTATGTCTTGATGTGAAGCATGATGTGTATGTTTGTGTAGAGGTCCATGTCCATGTAGATATTCATTGTCCCTCATTTATTTAGCCCTTTGAAATAGTTTTATTCTGAAAATAAGAAGTAGCTCTGTCTTCTGATTAAATAAATGTGCAAGGTGGCACATCCAGGGTCGAGGGTTTGAGTTCTGCCTGTGTGTGTGGAGTTTGCATGTTCTTCCCCATGCTTGGTGGGTTTTACTATTTGCTCCCACAGACCAGAGATTTGATCCTGTTCAGGAAGATAAAAGAAGAAATGAAAATGTGCGAAACTTGTGCATTTTTAATTGCATTTTTTTTTAACCTCCGCTGCCCCACCTGTAGTTGTGCAACATTAAAAAACTATCATTTTTTACTTGATATGATGCACAGGAAATAACACCAGGTGTATGGAATAAAATCACTGTCAAAAATAATTGTGCATTAAAAAAAAAAAAAAAAAAAATTGTGTAATTCTGTGTTTTGTCCAGATTTTGGAATCCAACTCGGACAAAACACAGAATTTGTATTAAATCTTTTTTTTTTTTTTTACACATGATTATTTTTGACAGTGATTTTATTCCATACAGAACTTTTCAATATGGTACTGAAGGCTCAGAATAGTCTACTGCATGTGAACAAGTTATGAAATAAAATTAAAAAAACCTTCTTACCATAACATAATTGAGTACTTGAGCAGTATCAAAGTACTGAATCAAATACAATTATGCTGTCTTTTACAGTATTTTACTACAATGGTTTCATCCTAGTCCACATAATGTAAATTTCTCACACATGCACAATCATGCGGTGTTGACAGCAGAGCATTCATTAGGTACATGTGTTAACCTTCAGTCTTTATAGAGAGCTTTGTCACTGTTCATTACTGTAGAGCCGGGATGACCTTGGCATGCCTGTGGAGCTTCGCTGTCAATCTGGCAGTGGGAAGTGTAGCTGGAGGAATGTACAGCACCTTAGAGAAATGTGTTGAATGTGACCTTTTATCAGAACAGGAATGTAACCACTGATAATGCTCAGGCCGAGCCTAGGCAAAGCTACGTGACTTCCGCTTCCTCTTCTCATATCCGACCCACGGAGCAGACATGAACTGCTAGCAGGTCAGCATGTGGCATTGATTTTGAAATTTTAGGGTTTTGGTATGCTTGCTTCTGACCTCCCTATTGTCAGTTTCACAAATGGAATGTGGTCATAGCCTAGGACCAATGTCTGCATGCATGTATACACACCGTTACAAACACCTGACCAAATGAGGAAGCCCAGCTTCCCTTGCCGTACGCTCCTGAGCTCTGTGGGCTGGTCCAGCTTCCCTACTGATGGTGTTAATGGGACATGTGACGTTGAGGTCTGATGCGTGTCTTGTTTGCTCAGTGTTTTTGTTCCTCTTGGTTCTGACCAGTTAAGCACCCACTACATTCAGTTCACATTATGTGAAATATCACAGATCCCTTTTTTTATTCTAAATTACAATACAGTGCCTTGCAAAAGTATTCATAACCCTTAAAGTATCCCACATTTTGTCACATTACAACCACAAAGGTAAATTTATTTTATTGGGATTTAATGTGATAGACCAACACAAAGTGGCACATAAACGTGAAGTGGATATAAAATGCTAAATTGTTTTCAAAATTCTTTACAAATAGAAATCTGAAAAGCGTACAGTAGCAGGAATTTGTATTCAGCCCCTTTTACACTGATACCCTAACCAAAATCCAGTGGATCCATTTGCCATCAGAAGTCACGTAATTAGTAAAGAGAGTCACCTGTGTGCAATTTAATCTCCGTATAAATACAGTTTTTCTGGGAAGCCATCATGAAGGCCAAGAACACACCAGACAGGTCAGGGATCAAGTTTTTTTTGCGGTTGTAACGTGACAAAATGTGAAAAACTTCAAGGAGCATTCAAGGAGTTTTACTCCAGCCTTACTTGTCCCCAGTAGTGAAAAGGAAGTTGTGTTGCACAGAGGAAAAGGTATTTATAGTTGAATATTATTTCCGCTCACACCGAAGTGGCCATCTTTATTTTCATGGAGAGCTCCGTCACAAAACCAGTCGCTGTTGTTCTGTGACACTTTTGGTAACGTGACCATTCACGTTAGGGCCGGGCTCTTCATAGACGGGTTCATTTGTGAGCGACAGAGAGGGGCTGGGTGAATCGATGCTCTGTACACAAATAAATAAGATTTGCTCATTTTTAATAGTAAAAAATATCAAATCAGTATGTGGTGGTTAATGTTAATACTGTGGTGGGCCACCACAAATAAATCAGTGTAAACACTAGATTGTGGCACTATAAATGTGTAGATAAAACTGACAGGGAAGCATGAACCTGGTTATTGTCACGTTTGGAGGCAGGATGATTTATTAAAGTGAAGTGAAGAAAGACATTGGAAACAAATTAATCATTTATAGAATATAATATAATCAAATCTGTTCACTCCCTAAGTCGTGAAAAAAAAAAAAAAAAGGTAAATCCATCATCCTAAATAGTTCATTGGTTTGTTCTCATGCTGCTAAAGTTGGGATGCAACGATTGTAAATTATAATAAGATCTTTCGGATCTGACCAGAACATTGGATGATAAAAGAAATCAGGAGACTCGGAGCCAGTGTTCTGTAGCTAAAGCAGCTTAAAGTCAATTATTTTCAATGCGACGTGGGGATCTGCACTGGGTGGTGTGATTGTTGGCTACTTAAACCGGGTAGAACTAGCAGCAAAAAAGCAACAACGTACCGAATAACTTTAGAAGAAATTGCTGGAGGATGTACATTTTCTTTCTTGATCCACTGTGAAACATTATGGATTCGTATATTTCTAGGCAGGGAGACTTGCATTGTTGCCACGGTCCCAAAATAGAACAGCACCAGCACACATTCTGACTCGAGTACGTGGTGGTGCATGGACATTTTTACCCCAGAATTGTTATTTTTAGAAGTACATTTGTACAAATTTGCATACACCCTGAATTGGTAAAACTTTTCTTTTTTTTTTAAGTGAGATGACCTCTGACATCTGTGACAAGTCAAAGTTGCTGTTGCCGTAAATGCACAGTTATTCAGTAATATACAGTAGGATGATGCAGTGTTAGTTACTGTACCTGCTGCTCCTTTTGTCTGCTTTAGACGTTCATCCTTTACAAACCTGCTTCTTGCTTGTTGAAGAAGGAAGTACAGCACTTTCAAAATGATCTGTATGATTAGTTTGAAGCATTCTGGTTCGTGTCATTTTGGATTTGAGCAGTTACTTCTGGAAACTCTCTTCAGGGTTTTGACCTTGAACAGCAGTTAAAATGCAGAAAGTTGGGTTTTGATGATATCTTGGATAGTCCTTTAAGACTGCAATTGGCCTAACATTAGTGTTGAGAATTGACGGAGTTTAGTACCAGGCCTGGCCTGCTGGTTGTGAGATTTGGCACAGACCTTAGGGTCTGAGGCAGACAAGGAGACGGACAAGGAGGCACAGCATGCATGCAGATTAATGCAAGGCAGCTCACATCTGCAGATTTCGGAGGTGTAAAGGGGAGAGACAAAGGGCACTTTCAAACTTGGCACGTTTGCTCTCTTTCCCCACTCCATCACCGGCCAGCTTTCGCATGATTATCTTTCCCCATACTCTGGTACACTTACATGTTTTCATTATGCACTTAATTTGTTTGCGAGATGCCATTAAAAGCAAACATAAGAAGAGAATGAGGAATTTGATCAATGTGCTACGCCCAATATTAATGATATTTTGGGAAACAATGTCAAGAGCAACACTCTCGCACACCTTCCTACTTTCTCATCCTCTGACGTACACAGCCATAGCTGATCTTGTGTGCACGTACTGTAGCACGTAGCAGAGATTTTGGAGGAGATGTTACGCCTACTTCTGTTTTCAGGGATGGAATCTGATTCGTCCCGTGCCCGGTACCCTAGCGCTGAACGGTTGTGTTCTCAATGATCAAAATGAAGCAGACTTTGGGGTCAAGTGTTCTCGGAACCGATCTCGGTGCCTTAATGTGAAAGTGTTGTGGAGACCTCGGTGTTCCTCTTCCGGGCACAATGTGGTCACTACAGTATCTCTTACTCCACTTTGCGTATAACTTTGACTTGTTTTTCAAGTCATCAGCCAGTGAGAAACACAGGTGATGTACACTGGTGTAAATGGTGAATGCTGAGTGGCTGGAAACAAATGAAAGGGGAAATGAGGTTACTGCTGAGTACGTTACATAAATCATTTCTTTTTTCAATTGTCTAAATCTTTTAGGCACTTGCAGTCACAGTAAAACATTTATTTCCGTTTCTTCAATTTAATTTGATCACTTAAGGTGCATGGGGAATGAATACGGACCAAAACAACATGGTTTATTTGCAGGGTCAGTTAACATCCCTAGGGTGCAACGTAGCAGCCCATGGAGAATGTGCTTGAGGCTTTAACTTCATGGGAAAGTAGCACTTCCCCAGAGTGGTCAGTTCTGAAAGTGCTATAACTTTCCCAATCTACCAAAGAACGCTGAATGTTTTTTTTTACCTGGAATGCAGCTCCACTGGAGAAAATGAAGGGTAAAATATACCTCCATCATTCTGTGCAAAAATAGGTTTCAAAGTTTCAGCGGCTCAAATGACGTTTCATCTGTCTCAAAAAGCTACTTCAAGTTAGTATCTTTCGAAGTTATGGTTTATTTAAGACGATTATTCTCTGAATATTAATTCCTTGCCTACTGTGGTGGAGGGATACGCCATAGTATTGGCATAGTAGTTGTAGGTTGTTATTGGTATAAGGGTGTTTTCCTTTTTTTTTTTTTTTTAAATTTTTTTATCTATTTATCCAGAATGTTGGAAAACGAGCAAAACAACGTTCCTAAACGTTCCCCTTAGGAGAAATGTTTGAGACAAGTTGTGGCTAATGGTAGTTGTGGCTAAATGGACTTATGAGGGGAGTTCAAGTCAAACCGGGATTTTTGACGAAGCTTTTCGTGAATGACGGCATAAAACCTATTGACATTTTCAGAACGTCTCAAGCACAGTACCGTGGTGTGTACAGCCCACTGTAGTCGTTTCCATGAACATTCAGCATGTGGAACTCCTGGTCCTTGAAATTCGACAGTTTGTGGAAGAGACTCACCTGTCTGTGGGAACTGTATACACAATCATTCACAAACAGCACATTACAGGAACTCGGCTGGGAGTTTTTGCCACATCCTCTATACACTATACCGCCATTGCTCCAATCCATTTCTAGATGTTTGGACGATTAAAGGATTTCCTGGGACATGAAGCAGGCAATCAGATCAATTATACAGCATACGCCAGAGGACTTGGTATTAGTGAAATGCTGGGATGACTGCATTCGTGTAACAAGGGATTATATAGAGAAATACAGATAGTTTCTACTCTCATAACTCTCTTCAGTTTTTCTGCGCAATCAAAAGTCCTGGGTTTCACATGAACTCCCCTCATACAAAATATACGCTCTGTGTAAAGCTGGGAGAGTTGTGTATGTGGAGCTCAATTCTCATAGGATGATTTCAACAATCTGAGAGGTGCTGAGCAAAAAAAAACTGAAGAGCTGGCAAGGGGGTTCAGCGCAAATACCATGTTGTTATTTTATTAATCGACCAAGCTGAAGTTACAGATGTGTGAAATGAATCGCCTAAAAAGGCTGATTAAAGTCAGCAAGTTCACCCTGGCTTTACTATAAAGGTAATTTATTTTAATATTATTATATTATTATATAATCGGTGTAATAGGAAGAATAAGTTATTTTTTTCCCCCTTAAGTCCAAATGTCTCCAATTTCTGTTCATTACTATTGTTGGTAACATAAGCGAAAAGAAAGTAATTTTACAGTCAAGCTGCTGATTTAAGTCTGTCTAAAAT
The DNA here is from genome assembly GCA_011419295.1 of Clarias macrocephalus. Lineage (NCBI taxonomy): Eukaryota > Metazoa > Chordata > Actinopteri > Siluriformes > Clariidae > Clarias > Clarias macrocephalus. The sequence goes on along the minus strand of JAAGKR010007957.1, from coordinate 1,339 downwards.
TTGTAGATCTTCTATATTGTAACACTGAAACTGATACCATCTCTGTAAACTACTGCAAATATGTTAACTGATTATCTGAAACCTTTTGCATTTTTGTTCCTTTAAGTTAAGCAGATCTGCAGGAGATTTAACTCTCTCTGACTTGCTTCAGGACAGCTGACACAGAACATGGGATTAATGTCAAATCTTATTAGGAACTATTCTTCTTTTGTTGTTTTTGCTCTTCTCTTTGTGTTTCCGTCTTATTTAGGTTACTGCACTTTGTCATTTTCAGACAGGACTATATAGACTGCAGTTTTAACATAAACACTTATCTGGAACTCTTAAGTACACCAAGTATTTGCACGTGCCTTCAGATTCTGCCTGGTCTGGCCTGGCTTTTTCCCCCCTAATTTAAATAAGAGCTCTAATACTCTGCCCCTGAAAACACTAAAGAACACTTAAAAGAACTGGAGTAACAAATGTAGAAATACCAGCCGATACATTAATGAGGAGAGATCGGAATCACCAGGGATCTCCCAATACAGTATTTTCGCGATCCCTACTGTAGGTTCCGATTCTTGTATTGTTTCTTTAGGATTGATTGGATTTGACATGAACTTTATTTTATTTTTATTTTTTAAGATTTTGTTATAATTCTAAACAAACCTAGCAAATAATTTGCTCCTAGGACACTGTGCTCTGAATACTGTAGTTTACAGCGCATAACGGCTGGATTATAGATGAATGGCTGTGTTTTACCACTTCTAGTGCAAACATATACAATTTTAAAATGTATTTTATATGAATCCAATTTTTTCCCCACACCTCTATTAATGAGTAGGTTTAGTTGTCACAAAATCTTAATATTATCTTGCCTACATACGTTTAAACCCCCAAAATGTGTGTGTGTGTGTGTGTGTGTGTGTGTGTGTGTGTGTGTGTGTGTGTGTGTGTGTGTGTGTGTGTGTGTATGTGTGTATGTGTGTATGTGTGTATGTGTGTATGTGTGTATGTGTGTATGTGTGTATGTGTGTATGTGTGTGTATGTGTGTGTGTATGTGTGTGTGTATGTGTGTGTGTGTGTATGTGTGTGTGTGTGTGTGTGTGTATGTGTGTATGTGTGTTGTGTGTATGTGTGTGTGTGTGTGTTGTGTGTGTATGTGTGTGTGTGTATGTTGTGTGTGTGTATGTGTGTGTGTATGTGTGTGTGTGTGTGTATGTGTGTGTGTTGTGTGTGTGTATGTGTGTGTGTATGTGTGTGTGTGTGTGTATGTGTGTGTGTGTGTGTATGTGTGTGTGTTGTGTGTGTATGTGTGTGTGTATGTGTGTGTGTATGTGTGTGTGTATGTGTGTATGT
>JAAGKR010007956.1:1593-33758 GCA_011419295.1 Clarias macrocephalus | reverse complement strand
TATGGATAATTAGATAAGTACATAAAAATACTATAATTTGTACGGTGCTTTTAAAATGGTCATTGTCTCAAAGCAGCTTTACAAAATCTAAAGAAAATCATAAGAAATTAAGATTATATAATTATATATAATTATATACAACTGAAAGGAAATTATATAAGGGAAGCATTGTAAATAAAGTTGTATTTATTCATAAATATTCTAAACAAATATTATAGTATTTATTTTTTATTCAATGACGTATTAGTATATACCAATTTCGTTTGTCCATTGTGTGTTTTTATGTACTTTTCTAATTATCCATACAGCTCATCGTTAGAAGCCGTGTGTGGACGTCTGTGATTGGCTAGTTTTGTGGCAGTTTTGTAACACTGGACAGAGTTGAGCGAGCGTATAGGCAGAGTCGAGCGCGCGCGGAGAACATGTTGAGCGAGCAGGGAAGACACTGCACGCGCAGAATTGAGCTGTTGAGCGCGCAGTGGAGACACCGCACGCGCATAGAGCGCTTTGTCTGCTCTCAAAATGTCGAACCGCGCGCTCAGAATTGTGGCAGGAATATAACGCCATACATCTAATTCCTAATCCATGGAGTTGAATATGATGTTGGCCCACCCTTATATAGCTATAACAGCTTCACCTCTTCTCAACCCAATAGAACACCTGCAGGATGAGTTATAGTGGAGAATGCGACCCAGTGATATACTGTAATAATAACTTCAACATAATCAATTTAATAAGTAAATATTAGCCCTATAAACGCTTGATCTAATCGTTTCTCTCTTCTGAAAATAAATACATTCTTTCTGTACACATTTGCCATGTGGGGGTGAAATTACGCGAAAATTTACTTCCTTTCCTGATCGGTAAACTCTGTGAGAACAAACACCCCTCTTCAAATGAACTTTACTTTAGACTTTCATTCAATAGGTCTCGAACTGAGGAAGGAGCTCTGATTGGATCGCATTTCATACATAGTAAAGCATCTAACCATCAGAGATCAGAGATGAGACCGAACCAATCTTTATTGGAAAAGATGAAAAGCTTAGTCTAAAAAAAAGTTTTTTGTGTCCTGAAATGTTTTATTTCTCATATAAAGTAAAATAATTTGCCAATCAATACAGTACAGTATAATATATGATAATACATCATTAGAGCGGTTGTGGAACGTTCACAAAACCAGCTCTACATTACAGCACCTACTGTAGTCATCTCCTCCCCAGCCTCTTTTTATTTCTCTGCCCTTAAGTTAAAAGTCATGTTACCAAGAAGCCATAACGTCCTGGTCCCTGAAGACTTTCTTATAGTGGAAAAGCTTCTCACTCTTACAAAGCGCGGACACTTGAGACTCCTTTCTTAAGGGCTAAATAAATAAACATCTTTATCCTTAATGATAATTTATTTACATACTGTAACACTCACCCCCCTACAAACCCCAATTAATGAGCCTTTCCAAGTTGTTCGAGCAAGTGAATTTCCCTTTTCTAGTTATCTAATGTTAAATGTTGTAATAGTGTTGTGCATTTCTTTTCAATACCTCTGAAATACTACGCTTATGAATTATTGCCATGTTCACAAAGGCTCTCGTCGGCGTAAATGTGTATGTGATCAGATACACCAGCAGACAAAAACCCACTGTTTATTCATAAAAGCTTTTTCTCAGGCAATAGGATGCATCAGATATCAGCAGATTGTATGAGGTGTTAAAAAGATCAAAGTTCCGAATTGTTTGTTAATATTATTTTTTTGTTGTTGTTATGAATTCTGTGCTTACCATTTGCTAATCCAGACTTCTCTTGCCTCGATAAAGTACTGAAAATATCAGAAAGAAAGTTAATTAAATTTACAAATGTAGAAAAATATTGCATATATAAGCATAATTAAATTACAGGCAGAATTTCTATAGCAGTTGAACACTGTCAGGGGTTGCTCAGTGGTTAAGGCTATGGACTACAGTTCGGAAGATCCCAGGTCCAAACCCTGTGACCACCAAGTTATCACCCTTAACTCTCTATTGCTCAGATGTATAATGAGATAAAAATGTAAGTCGCTCTGGATAAAAGTGTCTTCCAAATGCTGTAATGTAATAAAAAGTAAATAATGTTACAAATTACTGTTGATATTTATTTATATAAAAATAAAATGTATCCTTTTGTAAGGTTATAATATAAATTTTTATATTTTATAAATATCATGTATATGTATATGTTTAACTCATGAAATGAAATTAAATACTTCTACAAGCTTCATTTCTTTTCATTTTTTAGAAAACATGACAGATTACTATGTAAATGCCAAACCTATTTTTTTAAGTAACATATTTACTACAAAAAAAAAAAAAAAAAAGATTTGTATTATGTTACTATTATATTAAATTATTTGTAGTAACCAGTGTTGGGTGTAACACGTTACATAGTACTTGGATTTCTATTTTGTGCGTTAGGTCTGTGCGTCAGGTTCGCCATTTAAGTACTCAGTTATTTAGTTATATTTTCAGAAATGTAATCCGTTATTCAGACAATTTATGTAATCTGTGAGCCAGACAGCAGTTATTCCATTAGTATGTGTGTGTGTGTGTGTGTGTGTGTGTGTGTGTGCGTGTGTGAAAGTCGTTCTATAAGCCCCGCCCCCGATAACCCCCCCCCCCTCCTCCCCCTCTGTTATTCCTGCTGTTACTAGTTAACAGATTCTGGGCCAAACTTCACTGAGTGATGATGGTAGAATAATTATAAAGGTCTCGACTAAAACCACATGCATGAGGAAGCACAAAGGAGTTTTCATTTCCTGCAATGGAAAAGTCCTCGAACTAGTTACTTTTAGCAGAAAGTAACGCAGTAATGTAACGGATTACTTTTTAATGACAGTAATTTTGTAATGTAATTAGTTACTTTAAAAAGTAACGTCGCCCGACACTGGTAGTAACATAGTTGCAAGGACGAGTGTAAAGAAATCCTGAGACTCACCCATTCCGAGATCTGTGCCTGAGCAATAAACTGAAAGAAATGAGAGGAAATGATTCGTGAGTTCTTGTCTGCATGAATTATTATTAACACTGGACTTTGCAACCTCAAGTCACTCTTTTGAAGAATTTAAACATTTGGTAAAATATAACATTTACAAAGTGTTTCCCCATGTAATGTTCACATTACAGGCCACGTTGTTTAATTCTGAACAATTTTTTCTCTATCAGGTTGGATTTGCATGTCATGACAGTTCACAGTCATAATTGCAAGTGACTTTTATCTGGCGAACATGGACCCGTCTGTCCTCCACCTCGTTTTAGCTGTTTTAGCATAAATAGCTAGCACTGCTGCCGGGGCTGACTGATGACGTCAGCGAACGGCCCATGAATGCGCAAAAAGTCACATGAATTCTTTATCCAATCTAGGATCACATATGAAAGTGACTCGGATCCAAGCTGAAAAACATTAGATTTGTGCATTCAGACAGCCCAGAATAAAACTGCGTAAAAGTTTACAGCTGGCTATTTGGTGTACTGTGAACCGTACGCGTAATTTGCTAACCGTAAGTAAATCTTTGTAAATGCAAAAAACATCCAGGTTCTGCGTTCATTAAAATCGAGTTAGAAAGGTCAGAAAAACCTTCTACTGAGTTTCTGTGAATTCATGTACTGTATTTGGAGACGTGCACACAGACGAGGGCTCTTTTACCGTTTAGTCATCGTTTTGTTGTCCTCGGCTCTCCCTGAGCTTTGCCTTTTATGGAGTTTTGTGAGTGGACTGACTTTGATTGGGTTTATTTATTTATTTAACTTTAACACATTTGTGAGATTTATTTTTATTTTTTTGTAAGCTATATCCATCTAGATTTTTCTGATTTTCTATCTAGATTTTACTAATGTCCCAGAAGGGATGATTTTATTAGTACAATTGTCTATGTTTTCACCTGATGTTGCATTTAGTGACGCCCACAAAACTCCATAAAAGGTCAAGAAAACAGATGGCTTGGAGCATGAAATGAGTGGTAATGGACTAAAAAGACTAAAAGACAGAAATGTGCCATTAAAGCTATTTATTAATATATAATAAGTTGGGGGAGGTTTTCAGTTTTTTACGGCTTATATCCTCTATTTATAGTACATAGATATTCCTATTGTCATAATTCAGTGTAGCTGATGTATTCTATAGTTGATATCATAAATTTAAACACAAATTTAAAAAAGGCTTCATAAATAGGCCCCACGGTGTGAATTATTAATAACTAAATTAAATAAAATTACGGTCCGATTCACACAAAGCACAAACCGTGAAATGCCACCACATGCCACATGTCTAATCGACTACATCTTGGGTAACATAGTATCATCTCGACTTCACACAGCAACTTCATAACATAAATCGATCATAAGATAAAGAGTAAAATGATCCTACCAGAGTACATCCTGTTGGGACAGAACAGCACCTTGGTTCCGTCTGGGTTCACAGGTGCCACCATGACCGTGTACACATCGCCACAGGTGACCTCTGACACGTCACACATGCTCTGTCCCGGGGCGGAGCTGCAGGAATGGGTCCGGCCTCCCCCTGTCACCTGGGCCGTGAAGTTACCGTTTGAGGACCACCACGACACACGCAGGGTGTTATTAAAGCGTGTGTAAAGACGGATTCTTGAAGGACAGCACTCACCTGGATAGAGAGTTGGACAGTCTTATGAATGAAAATATCTTACTTAATTAGTGAAGAAAGCACGAACACTTGTTTTGCCTATAGGAGCCCTACAGAGCCATGAACTCACTGGTGGAGAAGCCGTGGTACGTGCATACCGCCGTGTTTCCCGTGGAGCTGATGGCCTTTAGTGTGACAGTGTAGTTTGTTCCACAAGTCATGCATCCCATCAGACACTTGGTCTGCGTGGTATGACATGTCGCGTTGCCCCGCGACGAGGTCAGTGAAGCCATAAAGGTCTGAGCTCCTTCAGCTACTGACCAGGTGACGTTACTCATCGCCTGGGTCACCTGACTGACGTTCAAAGTGGCTGGACAGCACGGCGCTGGAGACGGAGGAGACAAAGACTCAAAAGCTAAAATCTCAAATGGCTCAGAAAATCATTTTAGCCAAAGTCTGCTGACAAGGAAATTACCCGTCTGAAAGGACACGCTGTAACTGGGGATGCTCAGACCGGCGGACGTGGAGGCGATTGCGGTGACCTGATAGGAGGAGCCACAAGATAATCCGTTCACCTGACAGGATGTTGCACTTGATTGACAGGTGTAGGATCCAGTCGCTTGTCCAATCACGTTAACTGTGTAGTTGGCAGCTTTGTTAGCGGACGTCCAGGAGATGTTGAAGGACGAGGAGTTACTCGGACTTACGGTCACTTGCTCAGGCATACACGGAGCTTTGAGAGAGAGAGAGAGAGATTGTGAGATGGAAATTTTATGAACGAGAACGTAGAGGAAAATAATAGCGGGTGTTTTTATTTTACCTGTTTCGTGTGTCTGGGGCCTGCAGGATCGATTACACCCCCGTGCTTCGTTGCAGGGAGAGACGTAGACATTGTACCTGGTGTTGCAGTCGAGGGCAGAGAGCACACACTCCGGTGAGGTGTCATTACACAGCACTGTGCGGTTAGATGGGTCTACAGCCTGCACCTCATACATGTCTGCCCCTCGCACCACCGTCCACGTGTTCAGCAGGGACTCCCAGGAAATCCCTGACACGGTTACGTTCTCCGAGCAGCATGGCACTATAAGGAAGAAGGGATGAAATGAAAAAATGAGTTGTGGAAAAACACGCTGTTTCAGATGGGATGTTTTTTTTTTTGGAGGGGCTGGATTTTACATACAGGTGGTTTGATTCAGGACTTGACCCGGAGGACTGGTTCCGGCTTGGTTGTTAGCGAACACGCTCATGATGTAGGAGTAGCCACATTGGCAGCTAAAGTTACAGGAGGTGCCTGTGGAGTTGCACATCTCTTCGATTCCATCGTCTCGTTTGCTGAAGGCAGTGTAATAGTCCACGTAGGACACAGAGTTCCAAGACAGGGAGCAGATCCCACTTCCGAGGTCATCCACACGGACCTGCTCTGGAGGACACGGGACTGACGAAACAGACGAAGACAGTGGTGTCAGTTTTATAAGGTGGACATTTTATAATAAAGGACATTTTGCTCTAGCATATATTTTACTCTTTTTTATCAATGAACAGATGTGAACATAGTCTTTAATAAGTGAACGTTCATATGGGCCAGAGTGTGTTACTGATGTTACTGATGGTTCGAGCCCCACCTCTGCTCTACCAGCCTGCCGCTGTTGGGCCCTTGACCCTGTCTGCTCCAGGGGCGCAGTATAATGGCTGACCCTGCGCTCTGACCCCAACCTAAAACTAAAGACTTTCACTGTGCAGTAACGTATATGTGATGAATAAATGCTGAACTTAACGGTCTCAGGGGTTTCTCAAAGAGTTGATAAATGCCCCAGCACCTTAGATAATGCATTTTTCCTGAGATACTGCTGCGACGCGCCCACTAGAGAGCAGCAGAGCTGAGTAACACGCCAGGGGAGGGGCTCTTCTTATATGAGGTCACAATAGGGAGAAAATCTAATTGACTTGTTTAAGCTACAGTCAATACAAAAATGGAAAATTTCAAATCTCCCTTTTTTTTTACACACACACACACACACACACACACACACACACTGGACACCCATCTGAATGGCCAACAATGCACAACATGTCCCTTTAAAATACCAGGAAAAGATTCCAGTCCCTCCATGAGCACGTTTAATAATCAGGTTCCAGAATATACACTCAGCTGATTCAAAATCCGTTTACTTCGCCAACATTATGAAATCCACACGGTTCATCACACTCTAGCTAAACTCATGTACACCCGAAAAAAAATCACTCACATGAAATGTAACTCTGCGGATCTGACGACTGGCTTGGTCCGGCTTGGTTGAAGGCCGTAACAGAGATATTCTGAATCTCTCCACAGCTCAATGGACTCAGCGTACAGGACGTCGAAGAAGACGAGCAGTTCAGTCCGGCCGAGCTCAGGGCTACGTACTCTTTGGCTCCCTGAGCAGGATTCCAGGACACCGACCGACCCATTACATCATTCACCGTCGTGGTCAGCAAGACAATGGACTGAGGAGTAGACGGACCTGTGGATACAGGCTTATTAAAAAGTGTAGTTTATTTACTTTCTAAAGATGTTCTGAAGCTAATTACACCACAGCACTGGGACTGCGAATCATAGCTAGACCGTTTGGATTTGATCAGGCCAATTGTGATCCTCGATTCAATGTTTATTGTCCGATTTTTTTTCTCAAGAAGCAATATGTCTTACAGGTTTTGAATAACTTGAATAACCACTAAAAGTATGCAATGAACACTGAAATGTTTTAGAACCTGTGTGGCTACTTGTTTAAATGTTATGTCATAAAGACATGACAACGATTGGCAAGAAATAAACGCCGCTTTTTTCTTGCGAATCTTCTGCTGCACATTCCAGGCCAGTAGGTGGTGGTATTGCACTGACTGGCCATACACTCAAAAAAAAAAAAAAGAAGAAGAAGATTCAATACTCTAACAAAATGCGAGTATTTGCAAGAAATGCAAGCAGTTTGTATTTTCTGCAAAATCGTGAATCGATTCTTAATCGAACAGAAGAGGTGTACGGCCACCATAAAAATGATTTGAGTTCAGACTCAAAATGTGAGATTTATGACTTTTTGTTTCTCAGAATTCACACCTTTTTCCTCAGAACTCTTACAAAGACGTTTAATATCAGAAATCTGGAAGAAAGAAAAAAAATCTGACTTTTTAAAATTCTGCATTTTTTCCCCTGGAATTCTGACCTGAAACTGAGAATTCAATTTTTTTTTTTTTACTCCCTTTCTTCTTTATTTTGAGATCTGAGAATGTCAGAATTCTTTGGAAAAAAATCTGAATTCAGAGATTAAAGTCTAAATTCTAAGAACAAATGTCACAAAAGTCAGAAATCTTTTTTTTTCTTCTGGTGGCCCTAATTCTCTTCCTTATAATTAAAAAAAAATACCCATCAGGTTTACATGATATTGCATGTAATGATAAATGTACAGTGTTTTGTGAATAGCATTATAGCTAAGAACAGTGAAATAAAGCAAACTTCTGACGGCATCATCTGACTTACGGGTGACCTGGCAGACGGTGTAGTCGTCCCCAGGCACGCTTAGCGGACTCCAGGCGTTAGCTTTGATGCAGTAGTTAGTGCCAGCCTCCAGGTCGCTGAAGGTCACGTTGGTGTAGCTGGTGTTGAGGCGACTCTGCTGGTACGAGCCATCGCGGATAATGCTGACGCTGTAGAGCACGCCGTCTGGTACCGGAGCCCAGATCACCACGATGCTGCTGTTACTGGGGGAGCTGCTGTTTAGCAGAGGAGCAGCCAACACTAATCACACACACACACACACACACACACACACACACATGGGGAAGATGGAAAGAGATTGCTGATGTGATTCACTTATCAGAAGTGAGGCCATAAATTAAAAAAAGCATGAAATAAAAGATATTCCTGGAGTTTTAAGTCAGTAAATAAATAAACAAACACATAATTCATGCTAAGCTTGCTGTAGGCATTTGGCGCAGGCAAAGTATAACACTTACAGCAGCTTAGGTTTTTTGTAGCTATAAAAAAGAAATCTTCACTCGATAAGTTAATCAATTAATTACTATAAATGAGTGATGTAATGCAATTGCATTTTCTGTCTGTTTATATGTTTATTGCTCCTAATATTCATATTTGTATTCAGACTTAAAGCGGATTTGGGTGTCACCTAAACTAGTGTGATTACTTTCTTTCTTTCTTTCTTTCTTGCATATACTGTATACGCTACTGAGAAATTTATGCAATTTTAATACATTTTTAATCGGTTATATTATTATTAATTAATGATTAATCGTTAACAACCCCACATTGCACTTTTTTTTTTAAGCATTTGCCCATGTGCTACATGTGTACTACATACATACGGTAATATCTAACTAATATATAATAATATAACTAATATAATAAGTCTTTTTTTTTGTCATAATTGTCATATCATGACGATCAAACCAATAAAGTAATTCAGTGCTCAGATTAGCCTTTCCTATTTCTCCCATCCCCAGATTATTCCCAGCGTGCCTGGATAGTCAAGTTAACACTTTAGAGTCCAAATGGACCGATACACACGCAGCGCACTCTGAGTGTTAATTCAACACTTGGGTTGTTTCGGTGTAAATCACACTTGGTCCCAATGTGTGTCTTTTCTAATGTCTGAAGCCACAGGTAGCGTTTCATAATCAGAGCTTCTTCACCATTATCACAACAATAACCGCTGCCACCCAGTCCCCTGAGACAGACTGCTGTAATCCTGAGAATTGGCTCCTTTCACCGTTTCCCTGCTGGATGAGTTCGGATGCTGTAACTTTAGAGCGACCACCTGATGGCACGTATTACAGAAGCCATGTGAAAAATGGCTATGCCCAGGAGGTCAAATATGTGCCACATCCTGATTCCTCTTTTTAACTCAGCGAGGAGATCAGGTGACCACAGGGGCCTGAGGCCTAGAGAATGGCCGACAGTGTGCGCGCATGAATGGGCCGTTTCTTTAGACCAGAGGAGGATTTTCTTTCTCTTTTTTTTTTTCTGAGTGCAGACAGAGAAGGAAGAATACCTGTCTTTGCTTGGACTGAGAACGAAGGCTGGCTTCTGCCACCACTGTTGACGGACATGACGCTCAGAGTGTAGTTGGTGTAAGGCTGCAAGCCGGACACCGTTCCTGGAGAGCCTGGCACAGGCGTCTCGGACACGATGAAGCCTTTACCGGTCTCTGTCCGTAGGATGTACGAGGACGCGCCTGAGACTTGCGTGAATTCCACCGTGATGCTTTGGCTCTGTTTCGAGGAAGCCGCCGTGATGGCGGGGATGTCAGGAGCTGGAAAATGATACACAGTAATGTCTTTAGTACAAAAAAACTTGTGGATAAACACTGGGGATACAAAAGAAACTTTGCTTTTTCATAAAGAAAGGAATAATAACGCTGTAATAAAGGAGTGCTTGGATGTTTTTTCTTTTTGATTGCTGTGACAAAGAGCTAAAATCCCCTAAACTTGAAATTTCTTAATCTGTCTAATTCTTAAAGTGCAGCATTACACCTACACATCATATATTGAGTAAGATGAAACGAAAAAAAAAGTTTTCTGTTCTTTCTATTTTAAATCAATAACAATGACGTTCATACCAGTCAATCCGTCTACGCTGTTTTGAGCCAGCACTCTCATAGAGCTGTCCAGCGCCTCCACTGTGAAAGTGTAAGCGGTGTTGGGGGACAGGGTGTTGATGGAGCCCATGACGGTGTTCTGGCTGAAGCTGCTGAAGACGGACGGATTGGGAGAATTCCGAGGCAAAGCTGTGAGTCGGTACGAAGACGAGCCGTCGTATGTACTCCAGCTCAGCACCACGCTTTTAGAGGTGACTGTGTACACTCGGACGGTTAGATTATATCCTGAGGGATGAGACAGAGTGGCCCGGAGAAAGACAAGGATAGGGACAAGGAGAGAGAGAGAGAAAGAGAGAGAGAGAGAGAGACATGTAGAGAGACATAGATGGAGGAATGCAAAGAGAAACATGGTGATAGATGTGGGACAAGACCAGGGGACAGAAACATACATAACAGGTGGAGACAAAGACGGAGAGATCGATATAGAAGGAAAAAATGGAAGGAGACAAGGGGAGAGACACGAAGACAGACACAGACATGAAAATTAATTCACAGAGAAAGATGCAGTAAAAGAGACACAGAACAAGGCCAGGAGACAAATACATAGATGAAACAGAGAGACATATGGAGAGAGATGTAGAAAGAGACACAAAGGGAGACAAAGAAAAGAAAATGGAGAGGGAAAGATGGATGGAGACAGAGAGAGAGACACATTGTGAGAGACACATTAAACACAGACAGGGCAGTAGTGTTGCGAATTCACAAAGATGTGAAAGAGCTCTAATGGCAATATAAACTCTTAAATGTGTTGATTTATCATATGTTTTATTATCATAAATGTATCCCTTTATTTGTTTGTTTATTTGTTTCTTTTTTATTATTTATTATTAATCCAGTATATAAAAAACAAAACTGATTCTTACCTTGAACAACATTCTGCAAACACAAAAGGTAAAAAAAATAATTTTTTTCAACCACAGCATTAATTCACATATAAAATTATTTATTATTCTTAATATTTCCAAACATACCTGAGCAACAATTCCATGTAAAAGCACAAACAATGTCACACCAATGAGTCCCATCTTTTTTTCAAAGCTGATTTTATTATCCGTGCTCTCGCTTTCTCTCACTCGTCTTACACTTCAGTATGTATGGCTTTTTTTTTGCACTTGCGGCCTCGTTGAAATACTGGACGGTGGCCCCGCCCACTGGGGAAGCCAACCAATCACAGGTAAAGAAGTTCAACACCTATAGGCAGGTGTACCAGAGAGAGGAAAAAATCTAGAGCTTAATTGCTCTAATAGTTTGTGTAAATAAATCTATTAATAATACCAATAATATATAGCAATTAAAATGTAAAAAATATATATTAAAAATAATCAAAGGTTATACAGTGTTGATTGTATATTTTTACTTTATTACAGTTAAATGTTTAAAGTTGAAGTTTTGCACATTTAAAATGAAAAGTCTTTTTAACGTAACTTAAAAAAAAACTTTATTTAATTAGATCAATTGTTGTATCATATAATACTTTATAGTCTTAAATCTGTATACAATTTTAACAAACGTTTTTTATTTTTAATTCCCTGCTTCATCAATTTCCTTTTTACTATTGAACTTTAATTTGTTTATTTAGAATAAAAAATCTAATTTTATTTTTTTATTTTAGAGTAACATATAAGGACATTTAATGTGTAAGTATATATATATATATATATATATATATATATATATATATATATATATATATGGGTTTTCATATAAATGTATTTTATAATATATTATAAAGGATATATAAAGATCGATCAAATCTCAGCATATTGTAATTTTTGAAAACATTACAATCATTACAATAGTTTCTGTACTAAGCATTCTAAAACAGACTTTGGTGTTTTTACATTTTTTCTTGAATTTTATATTTGTTGTATTGTTTACTATATTATAAGTAACTAGAGGTTCCTCTCTGACACCTGTGCTCTACCATTACCTGCGATGTGCGGTCACATCCTAGCCACTCCTCACACTGCTCCAGTGTTTCAGCAGCTATATTATTACCTTTTTGTATGACAGACAGTGCTGGTCACTATTATTGGCATCCCCCCCCAAAAAAATCCCAATCTTTCTAGATCATCCAGAGTCCTGGATTCTCTCTCATGCATTCTCGGCTTGAGCTCACCCCACAGGTTCTCAATTGGGTTGAGGTCTGGGGACTGAGATGGCCATGAGAGGAGCATCATTTTGTGTCTGCTGAACCATTTTTGTGTAGATTTCATAACACGTCTTGGGTGATTATCCTGCTGAAAGACCCAATGACGACCCAACTTCAGCTTTCTGACAGAGGCCGTCAGTTTTTTATTTAAAATGTCTGGTTATTTAACAAGGTTCCCAGGACGTTTGGAAGAGAAACAGGCCCTCAGCATCACAGACCCTCCACCATACTTCACAGTGGGTTTTCCGCATTCTCATCTTTTGTTTTACACCAGACCCAGACGGTGCTTGTTAGCAAACGCCTGCATGCCTCCCAAAACAGCTTGTTGGCATGTAGATAGCGTCTGATGGTTTTTATAGAGACTTTGTGACCCCAAGATGGCTCTTTTGGATGCAGGCAAGTTTAACTCGGGTCCTCGTCCAGCCTTGTTTGTCACTCTTCCAGTTGTTTTAAGCTTCTTAATGATTCTTCTGACTGTACTGTAGATATGGGTGAGTTTAAGCGAGAGGCTATTTTCGTGTAGCCATTGCCTGACTTATGAAGGTCGACACACATCTGCCTTACTTGAATGGGTTGTTCTCGTGTCTTTCTCTTTTTGAAGAGTGGATAAGAGAAATAGGCCTTTGTGTTATGTCATATTTATAGCACAGGCAAACAGCAAGTCATGAATCATTAATTAAAAGTTTCTAGATACTCGAATCAACTTTATAAACTTCAGTAAAAATTGTTAGGGGTGCCAATAGTTGTGTCTGGGTGATTTGATAAAAAAAAAAAAAATCATTTTCTACTGCAAATCCTGAATGACTGCGCGCGCACCTTATACAGTATACGAACCATTTACACGTGTACGTGTACGTGTACGCGCGCGCACGTCACGCTGCCGTCGCTGGTGACGCAATTACGTATTCCGAGCCTGTGGGTTAAAACAAGCAGCAAAATGGCGGGGGGCGCAGAGCACGGGCTGAAGAAAATAGTTTGGCAAAGTAAGTTTGTTTGGATATTAAACGCTTGATAAAGGATGCAGGGTCGCGTACCGACTCTTAACGCCGTGCGGGTTTATGGAAGACCCATGACATGTTCCGAAGTACGGAAGTTTGCAAAGTGAATGCAATGGAAGCAACAGTCGTGTTTCCTGTTTGTAGCAAAAACTCAGTGAAACTGCAGCTCGCGAAACACTTTATATGCACACCGTAGCTATTGAAGATTAATATGCTCTAGCGCAGCTCTGTTCCCATTTCCGTAGCTGTTACAATGCTAACCCGAGTTAGCTTTGCTGAGGTAACCTGTCACTGCTTCTATGTCCGTTAGATTTAGTACAGCAAAAATACTTTTCATAACATATAGTTGTTATACGACACTACAGGTGAATTTTTAACAGTGTATGTCACAATCTTCTTAAAACTTAAAGAAGAAAAGTACTTTTATAATAATAATTATATTATTAAGGTTTTTGGATACACATTTGTTTTTGTTTTGTAAACAAAAATAAAAGAGAAATAATCACATTTATTTACGCATAAAAAAGTGTTTCTTGATTTATTTCGTCATTTATGACTTGAATAAGTAACTGGTGTACACAGTGTAGCTAAAATATAAACCTTTAATTAATCATTAGTGATGTGACTCAGCAGTCACCTTGCGATACGATATTATCACGATCACGATACCGCGATTAAAATTGCGATTCTTTAACTATCATGATTTTATCCTTGAAAAAAAAATAATAGTGATTAAATATCTTGTGTTCCGTATAACATCGTGTTTCTCCCTTAAACACCAAGCGCAGCTTTTAAACAATACAAAGTACAGTAACTTCAAATACAAGAGTTTGACATTTTATTTTAAAACAAATGAAGCAAAAAAGCCTTTTTTTACTCAGCTGGATGTATCTCTGTTATATCATCCGACATTATTATTTCTACCGTACCGGATGAAAACGTATGAATAGTT
Organism: Clarias macrocephalus; assembly: GCA_011419295.1. NCBI lineage: Eukaryota > Metazoa > Chordata > Actinopteri > Siluriformes > Clariidae > Clarias > Clarias macrocephalus. The sequence goes on along the minus strand of JAAGKR010007956.1, from coordinate 19,389 downwards.
CAGAGTGCGTCACCTGTAGGATTATAAAGAAACAGCGACGTTTGACCCTCTCAGACACCTCCAATGGTTGAAAATTCTATTCAGTTTAATTAGCGCTCGTTGTGTTTTTGAGACAGGATTATGCATGTGTAATGAGTGGGTTTACGACTAATTCGCTCACAGGGTGTGGAAAAAAGACAGATCAAAGGCTTTTTTAAATTATCATTATTTTTTTAATAATGTAGTGGCGGCCTCCGAGTGGCGCAGTGGTAAAAGCGCTCGCCCTATCATCTGGAGATCGCTAGTTCAAATCCCGGGTGGTGCTGTAACCTCCCGCAGCCGGAGGTCTAGAGAGAGCTGATTGGCCGAGCTCTCTCAGAGGGGAGGGATGAGAGGTACTTAGTGCTCCCACATTAATCACGGCTCTACAGCCAGTCAGGGGCACCTGTGAGCTCACGCAACGGAGGGAGCGGATAGTGCTGTCCTCCGAGTTGCGCCGCCCCCAGCGGTGCGCGAACGAGCAGTTCGAAAAGATGCGGTCGGCTGGCGTCACGTGGAAACGGAGGAAACACGTGATAGTCTTCGACCCTCCCGGCTGAGTGGTAGTAGTAGCCTTAATGTGGGAGCCCCCTAGTGACGGGCAGGAATTGGACACGACTAAAATTAGGGAGAAAATCGGGGAAAAATAAAAAATAAATAAAATGTAGTGCCATAGAAACATGTTTCTGTTGCACCTCTCAGACGTTATGACTCCGTTTTTTTTTTTGTTTGTTTAAAATTACATTATGGATTTTATACAGAAATAACCACACAAAAGAACCGCGATTCTTTAACGGTCATTGACCCACATAGGTGGTGTTTCTTGGACTTGAACATGAATGCAGTTTGTTGTTAAATCTACAAAATTATAAATACAAGCTGCACTGTTAGGGACAAAGGGGGAGGGATCATGAAAGAGAACTTCAGGATGGCTTTAACATCTTAAATAAACTAAGATTCATATTAGAAGGCGATAAAATACAACTTGGTGAGTCGGCTTCGCTGGTTTTTTAATTAATCAGTCCGGGAGCATGATGATAGAAAATGTCTGTCCTGTAAAGCTGATGTTGAATAATCTTAATTTCGTGTTATTTCCCTTTGCGATTTAAAGCCGCAGAGACAACACTGTTCTATTTCACTGTGAGATTCATTTCCTTGGTCGCAGTTACGGTTTTTGGCAGTGTGGGGAAAGGGGACAGAGGTTTAGTCTAGTGCATTGGTACGCTTTACATTGTATATTCGTATTGAAGGCGTGTAAGTCTCACTTTGTTGGACTTAAGAACAAATCCTACTCATGAACATGGTCCCAGATTGGAACTCGTTCGTAAATCGTGTTTGTTCGCTGTGTCAGCTTCATCATGGGTGCATCAAGCACTAGTGAGCTCTGGTTATGTTTAGTTCTTAAACAAGTCTAGGCGAATCTCGCCATCTGCTGTATTGGAGTGTGTAAATGTGCGTACAGAACAGTATTAATAATGTGAAAGCTGATCAGTAGAAGAGTGAAGTGGCCGTGGGTTTGGGAAGTTGGAGGGGGGCGGGGCAATCATAGTTGGGCGAAGTATGAAACAAACAATGAAAGTGCTGTTCATTGATGAACTACGAATCTGCTTTGGCTCGAAGAGACAATTCTGGGACTTTTGTCAGGTGCCATTCTAATGAAACATATAAAACTTATATTTTCCAGTTAAAGGTCTAGACGAAATGGCAATCCGTTTAAATATTGGACATACCGGTTAAAGGCAATGCTGTTGCTCTTGTTTAGTTTTAAAGTCACTGAAGGAATTAGTTTATTTGTGATTTTAGTTAATTGATGGATTTCTTTTGCACCGCACAGGGATCAAGGATACTATTATAGCAGACTGCAGAAAATCCGAAGTATGGAAGGTGAGTGGGTTTCAGGTTATAAAGCAGTGTTTAGGGCTGATAAATATCATTCAGGTCGTTAATTGGAAATCGTTTAACCATTTGTCTGCTGTTCGTTTAGATTATGATGCTGGACAACTTTACCACTCGGCTCCTGACCTCCTGCTGCAAAATGTCCGACCTGATGTCCGAGGGTATCACAAGTAAGTACACGGAGGACAAGCGTACCTCAGAGATGCACCCCTCTAACGGCGTACTGACGAATTCTCAACTCTAACTGGTCGCTCAGAAGGTGTTGATTAAATGCAAAAATGTATCAACACAGAGGCGTGATATCAGTGGGCGTCGTGATCTCACATGACGATGTACGTCCGCACACTTCTGACCCACAATGTCGACACTCTTGATTTTGAGATGTTAAAGCGTCCTCCCTTTAGTCCTGTCCTCTCTCCATCAGACTTTCACCTGTTTTGTCTTCTTAAAGCAGCCCTACGAGGACAAAGATTCTCTTCTGATGCAGAAGTAAAGAGAGCGGTGCATTCGTGGCTCACAGCTCTAAAACATTTTTTTAATGAGGAAATTTGAAATGAAAGCTTGTTGACAGACGGACAAAGTGTATTGAAAAGCAAGGAGATTATGTCGGAAAATTATGTATTTGTCTTGTCTAAAGTTAGTTAAAATAAAATCTACAGCCATGTACACAAGTCACAGACTTACAAACACTTGTTACAAATTTCCGCAGGTACAAACAGACCACAGTTTTACGAACATTCGTACAGTAGATGTGAACAATTCATGGAAGTAGCTCACGTGTATCGTACAAAAGACAGACACTGCAGTGCACCAGATACCAAAATCTTTGGATTGTGAGTAACTCGATCTGTGAGCGTTTTGCAAGACTGGCCAAATTTTTTTTTACATAAATTTTAACTTGTTAAACGAGCGAGACTTTGATATACTAGTACTGTAGTATGCATACGCTTTGCCTCCCGAGTGTCACGTGATCACAACAGTCCTCTTTCTCGTGCTGTGGGATTCTGGGTAATCGTCTCCCATTCTCAGTCTCATGTAGTTTCACATCATAGTTTCCACTATTTATGGACACGCACAGAAAAAATGCCTTACACGCATATGCACACACATGATCACAATGTTATAGTAAACAGTACTGTCCACTATCCAGTGCTCACTGAACTCTTATACACCTCTCCCAAGTGCCTCCGGATGATAAAGTTGCTTGCTAAGGATTTCCAGGTGTGATGATGGTATATATATATGTGTGTGTGTGTGTGTGTGTGTGTGTTTTGTGTGCAGTTGTAGAGGATTTGTTCAAAAGCAGAGAGCCAGTCAAGGAAATGAAGGCTGTCTACTTCATGTCTCCGACTCCCAAGGTCTGTCCTCTACTGTCTGCAAATTCTTTTGTGTGTACATTGTGTAATAATTTATCCAGTTAAAAAAAGGTACAGAAGTCATTCCTTCCTCTCCATTAGTCATGTCATATGGGGTGTGTGTGTGTGTGTTGATTCTTTTTTAACAGTGTGTAGATGCATTCATAGACGACTTCAAGCTCAAACCCAAGTACAAATCTGCATACGTCTACTTTACCGACTGTAAGTGTGTTATTTATGTGGTAGGACTGGTCATGAGTGTGAGTGTCTGTATGTGTAATTGCCCTAACTGTCGTAAATGTTTTATCAAAAGTTAGCTTCCTTTTTATACTGTAGCACTTTGCATCACTACTAATAATGATACTAGCTACAATCTATTACAATGTTGTCATGGTTACAACATGCAACAAAATTCTACAAAATAAAAACTCTTCAGCTAGCGCTCTCTCTTCGCATTGTCATATTACAAATCATGTTATTTATTTATTATTTTTTCCTGGAATGCCATAATTCATTATTTCATTCAGTACTGTTTTTTTTTTTTTTTTTTTTGCACCCCCAACCACACCAACACCCCCCCCCCCTCCCCTGTGCACCCAGACTGTCCCGATGAGCTTTTCAACAAAATGAAGACATTCTGTGCAAAGCATATCAAAGTGTGTAAAGAGATCAACATCTCCTTCCTTCCCTTAGAGACTCAGGTAAGTGTTTACAGTTTTCCATATATTGCATTATTACGTTAATACATGTTTCACAGCTCCACCAAAGTGTGGAACAATGTGTTTCAGCTAAAATGTACCTCAAATATTGCTTAAACTCTCTCCCTCTGTTTCACTCCTTATCCGGATGTGCCTTTTCACCGTCTATGTAAAATAGTCGTGTATCCATCCATCCATAAATTTACTGTGATAGGCGGTGATCCGACTCAGCAGTAATTGTTCTAAGGCATGTTTGTGGTTCTTAATTGGAACTAGAGCTGGGCGATTTAAACGTTATTTTCGTTTAATTCGAATTCATGGTTTATATCGATTTTACAGTTTCACTTTGGTGCGGCACCGCAAGCTTCAGTAATTCTACGACGCCCCCTCTGTGACTCACACGTGGGAAATACAAGATGCAACATGGCAGCGCGCGCTGATGAAACCAAAGAGCTTGTTTCCAACAGGGGCGCGGTTTCTTCAGTCATATGGAAATTGTTCGGGTTCATTGAACAAGCCAAAGCCCGGTGTAGAATTTGTCTGAAGTTTGTGGTAACTAAAGGAAGCTAAAAGACTAATGCACTCGCGCACCTCAAACAGAGCCACACTGTTGAATCGACGCTGTTTGGCGCTGCGAGCTAAACAAGCCAAGCGGCAGCGCGAAAACACCGACTAAGAGCCAGGAGAAAACAGTCAGCACATTTCCCCGCTGTATCCCATATGATAAGAGCCTCGATGGAAAGATATTACTGATGTTGTGTCGTGGTCTATCGCTAAAGACATTATGCCCAGATACATTTATCTGTTTACATTTATCTGTTTTTTAAAAAAAAAAAAAATGATGTCAGGCTCCTGTTTGATTTTATTCAGCAAGTAAGTTGCATGTGGTTTGCAAAGTGATTTAATGTATATACTTTTAATCCAAATAAGCAGTTCATGCTTGGTTATATCGTTTTACTTAAATGAGTAAAAAAAAAAACTATACTGTCTGGGTTTTTTTTTTTTCATTTTTTATTTATTTTAAGCAAAAAAATGGTTTTAAAATTGCACATCGAATTTGGTCTAAAAAAAAAAAATCGATATTCAATTTATAGGGCATATCGCCCAGCTCTAGTTGGAACATAAACCTGCTTAAACACACACACACATATATATACACACACACACACACACACACACACACACACACACACACACACACACACACACTAATTCTGGAGATGATTGGAAAGCCCTGCTCTACCTAATTAACTCTGAGTTTCACTCCTCCTCCGGACATGCCTTTTCAGTGTCTATGTAATGGGGGGAGCTAAGCCACTCCCACAGCCAGAGAACAGCAAAGCTGAGCAACAAGTCGGTGGAGGGGAGTGTCTTCTATGAGGTCACGTTAGGGGAAGGCAAGATAATTGGCTCATTTAAGTGCTGGTTAATACAAAAATTATGTTTAATATATATATATAATGAAACCGATTTCACTGCGCAATATTTTATTGAGGAAAAGTAATACAAAACTCCAGACAAGTCACAAGTAGTCCACTCGCAATCAACTTTTATTTCCTGTCTTACAAGTGACGCTGACCCATCTCTTAATGATGCTTAAGAAATGAAGCAATTAGTCATGAAATCGGGTCATTCGTTTTGAATTACCCCGTGTATACACTGTGGATCTATAATTTTAAAAATGATGAAAGGTCACCTTGTATCACTGTTAACCTCACCAACATCTTTAAAGCAAGTTTACACTTTATAGTTTAGATATGAATCTATAAAACTCAATGAATAATAAGTGGAATAAAATACTTAGGATACTTTAGGATATTTTTACCGACTCGTACTGTATGAGAATGATGGAATGATGTTTGTTGTGTAAAGGTGGTTTACTTTGTGCAGCCCGAACAAGGTTCGTTGAAACGTAAACTCTGGTTAAATGTTTCAGCATAAAAGCCAAACAGCAACTTTCTTAGAAAAAAGGGAACAGTTTGATCCCACGGCACGGGCGGAGCTGCAGGAAATGGCCATGTGATAGTGGCGTGTTTCTGTAAACTGATTTGGTAATAAAGGAGTGTTTCTGCTGGAGGAAATGGGACAGGTACACTTCACCAGGCTGTGGTGGATTGTTTATGTGGAATCTGATTCATCTGATCTGCAAGAGAACGTGTTCAGTTACTCAGGAGGATTCTTTGTCTTTGGATCTTTTGTGTTTGTCTTGCATTGCCTTAGTTGTTATTTATTTACTTATTTATTTTCAATTTGATCTGGTTAAAGTTGATCTGAGGTGTGTATGTGTGTGCATGTGCAGGTGTTTACTTGTGACAACCCTGAGGCCTTCAAAAGCATCTACAGCAAAAGCAGTCAGAATCAAGGACTGACCCTTGAGAAGATCTCGGATCAAATCGTCAGTCTGTGCGCCACCCTGGATGAGTACCCCGGGGTCCGATACAGGAAGTGAGTGAAAACACAGCGTCCAACACACACATACACAAAAAACACACACAGGCATAACAGGAGCATGAATTAAAAAAATGGAAGATCCTCAAATCATCCCGATCAATTGCATTTCAGGGTTTTATTCATTTATTATTTTTTTTTTATTTAATTTTTTTTTACATTGTAATATATAATTTTTCATGCATTTTAACGCTAAACTATTAAGAACAATATAATTTACTCATTTTGTACATTTTGTGTTATTGATGGAAATTCAGTAAATTTACTGTATAAAGTTTTTAGTACTGTAGAGAGAACACAAAGCGACCGTAGTGGAAATGCGGCTTGTGATGGTGAATTATTACCGTATTTAATAGGGCTGCTCCGATCAGGATTTTCACAGATCACCGATCTCTGATCACTCGAAGCTGTATCGATCACCGATTACAGGGTCTACTTAAAGCCTTATTATGTAGCATTATATATTAAACTATATCTAACAACAATGTAAACTAAGTATTGAAATTACAAGAAGAGGAACATCATGAATTGACAACCGTATTTACTGGCAAGCAACATGTGCAACGCGTCAACTTAAAAAATAGCAGCCTGTACCTGGTTAATAATTGGGAACAGCTTAGAGCCTGACAAATACAACTTTCCTGTAGATTGTATAAAATTAAATAAAATAACAGACAAGCAGGATGTGAGTCATCGGAAGTTCTGCAAGGTCGGCAAACATCCGCGAGGGCCGCCAAAAAAAATTTAACATGTTAAATTTTTCGCTTGGAAAGATGGAAACGTAATCACTGCACCAAAACTCTCAGTGAATCATGATGAACCGTACTTACGGCCACCGTGTGAAACCGCATAGGTGAGCTCTCCCGCTCTCTTAGCGCTAGACAACTTTGAAAACTGCTCGTGTTCCTTTAAGTGACTAACCTTCAAATGTCTGATGAGGTCCGTGGTGTTAAAATGCTTTGGCTGCTTCCCGCCTCGTTGAATTGGCTTGTTACACAGGTTGCAGATTGCTAATGTACCGTCTTTTTCACACAGCACGTAGAATTGTCAGACCGGTGAAGCCATTTTAGCGCGAAAAAAAAAAAATTGTCCCGCTGGGTTTGCCTCATCTGATCGGCTTTTCTATATCGGCCATTATAGAGATCGCCGATCAAACCTCCCACAGCAATTATCGGCCGATTATGATTGGCGACCGATCAATCGAAGCAGCCCTAATATTTACTCTACAGTACTGATACCAAATTACAGGACCTATAGAGGAGTAACATCTGTGTTTTACATTCAGACACTGCGGGAGAAACAGCAGTACAGTAGTTTACAGTATACAGGTCCATCTTTACATTTTTTTTTAAAGGGTAATGTATTAAGCTGGGTTTGAATTAAAAATTCTAGGTTTTTCACAATTCATGTGAGCTCTAGGAGCGTAACCCTCATGAATTTCAGGGGGTCGATTGTAATTAATTTTAAAGTGTTTCTGAATACACTGTAAATACTGCAGACCTTTTAGTTTAACATTTGGCTAGTTTTCTGTTTATCTGCCATTAAGATACAGTATGTATTTAGATAGATAGATGGATGGATACTTTATTGATCCAAAAGGAAATTTCCAACGTCCAGTAGCAAGAACAGTAACATTAGAGACAAAAGCAAAGTAATTAAAATTCAGTCATGTATAGTGTAGTCAAAAAGAAAAAAAAACAAACCCTGGGTCATGACCATACTACAACAGAAATAACTAAGATAAAAAAAGAGTTTCAATTAATGTCCAAATATCAATAACCGAGGATGAATATTAATGGGTAGAGTACAGAAAATTGAGATGTGCAATGTGTGAGTTTTGGCGACCCATAAAAACATGTGGTTTTGCTGTGCAGGGATTCGATGGCGGATTATGCTAAATCGCTGGCTGAGCTCGTGGACAAAAAACTAGCACGACATTACGAGCTGGATGAGATCAGCAAGAAGAAGGTGATGTTTATGTTTCTTCTAATAAATCCTCACTCTTGGTTGTACTTTTTATTCCTGCCTCTTTATCATTTAATTGTTTTTAACCTTTTGCACTTTAGGAAAAGACTCAAGCTCAGCTAATTATTGTAGACCGCGGGTTCGACCCTGTGAGCCCGATACTACACGAGCTGACGTACCAGGCCATGGCGTATGACCTCATACCCATCACCAATGACGTCTACAAGTAAAGCCGTCTATTTCATTTTATATGCCTTCACTCTGTCAGACAGACAGACAGTCGATCGGTCAGTTAGTTATGTAGTTTAGCATGTTGGGCAGTAAGTCGTTTAATGAGATAATTAGTTTAGTTGATTGGTCTGTCATTAGGTTGGTCAGTCATTCAATTCGTCAGCCATTGATCGATCCCTCATTTATTCAGTCAGTTGTTTAATTTATCTGTCAGTCATTTGATTAATCAGTCCATCAGTCATTCATTTAGCCAGTCAGTGACTGTCAGTCACACAAATAGTATGTCTGTTAGTCTAATTAATCATTTTGTCTGTAATTTGATTCATCAGTCGATGGGTCGGTCAGTCAGTCGCTTGATTTGCCAGTCAGTCATTCGGGCAATAGATCAATAATTTATTGAGTCATCCAGTCAGTCAGTTAGTCAGTCAGTTGCGTCACTGAACCGTATCTGTATCTGTGAGTTGACGTGTTGTTTGTGGACCAGGTACAAAGCGAAAGACGGATCAGAGAAAGAAGCCATATTGAACGAAAACGACGAGCTATGGATAAATCTGCGACACATGCACATCGCCGAGGTCACCGAGTGAGTAACTACTAAAATAAATCAGAAGTGTATTATTGCTAGTCATCTAAAAAAAAAAATAGGGCTCAAAAATAAAGCAGCGATGTGGCGCAAAAACACCAGCAGCCCAAACCAGATCGCCACAATCGCTACTTTTGTGCCACATGGTTTACTGAAAACAAAATTGTGCAATTCAAACTTATAAGGCGTTTGCTAACAAGTCGCATTCCAGATGTTTGCGCGCATGTGTCCAACTGAGGATGAGGCCAGGCTTGAGCCAGGCATGTTCGAGTATGGGCCTTATGGTTTAGCATAGCAATACGGCACAGTCGATGCTTTTCTGCAAAAAACAAAAACATGTCACTAAAACATTAAACAATTTAAATGATGTATAGTTTTTTTTCTAAGGAAAGTAAATATGTTCAGAACAGCTTTTGACCTTAAACAAATAAATTATGTACCTCGTACAAACTGTTGCCAAATTGATTTAAAAAAAAAAATGCTTCTGTTCCATGGAAGCAGGTTTTTTTTTTTTTTTTTTTAAATCAGTTTCACAATGTTTGTACGAAGTACTGAGTGATGAAAGCTGTTTTTCACTTCAGTGACCAAAAGCTTATCATCAAGACCTGATAACTATTATTACACTGTTTAAATTATGGATTACATATTGTTAGCTTTTAGTTTAGTGAAATAGCTTGTAGAACAAATTATTGTCAAGTCATTCTGGTTTTTATTATTTTGGTATAATTTTAGACAAATTCCCAAACTGGTGAAGGCGATCTCCGCCAACAAGAAGCAGCCTGACGGGAAGGTGCGGACATGTTCTCGTTCACAATCTCTCATTCAGCTTTATGTGACCTTTGCCCTGTGAACCATTTCAGACTTTTGTTTGCGTTTTTTTTCCCCAACTTCAGATGTCGATAGGAGGGTTAGCCCAGCTCATGAAGCAGATGCCATCGTTCCGTAAGCAGGTCGCTCAGGTACGCAACACCTGATGCCTGGCACTTCCTCTGGGAATCAGTGTCCTAATACTAGCACAACACACTCCTGGTTTCACAGTACACTTTCTTTAAAAGGATTTAATTCACTCCTGGGACGTGATCTGTGGAGTCAGTAACAAGCCCCGACCTCAAGCCATTTCGCCTAAATTCTGTACCGATGATGGTGGTGATGAAGTATAGCGCACTCTCAAATAAGTGTGTGTGTGTATAAAGAGTGGGCGTCTGGACTGCGCAGGTGAACAGGACATGAGTTGTGTAAAGGCCACTTAACTTAAAAATGACTGCTTTTGCTTCAGATCTGGTGCAGTCCAGTAGTGTGAAGTACCTTATAAAAAGCACTTACAGGGTTGGGATTTATTGTGGAGTTATCCTAAGCCTCTTTCTTCCTGTCCTCAGAAAACAGTTCATCTCACCCTAGCAGAGGATTGTATGAACAAGTTCCAGAGCGCAGTGGAGAAGCTTTGCAAAGCCGAGCAGGTATTGTATAAATGCCGGTGCTGGAAAATGCCCCTTTTTCTTTTCTTATTTATTTATCTATTTATATTTATGTTGCTCTTGTAAACCAGTAGAACCTCGGGTGATAAGGCTATGGAGGCTCTGTTAAAATAAATAAAAACTGCATATCATTAAGATGCCTTTACACCGGACCTGAGCGAGAGGGGAAAAAACAAGTTGTAGATAATCACTTCTCCCTGAACCAATATGTTAATAAGTGCAATGCAATTAATGATTACAGGGTGGAATCTGTTTGTTTTTAAACAATGTATTATCTGAGTAGACAGGTGGATCAGTGTGGTTCAGAATATTCAGTTTTTTATTTTATTTTTTATTTTTAGCATGCTGTAGATTCTAGATGTGAGGATGACAATGAGGCAGACTAATGAATATTTTATAACTTAACCCAGCCTGATTAAATTCTCCAGTCGAGTTATTCCAAGTTTGTCCTCAATACAGCTTTGTGTGCCGGTAGGATCTCGCCGTCGGTGCTGACGTAGAAGGTCAGAAGGTGAAGGACCCCATGAGGACCCTGCTGCCCATCCTGCTGAATCCCCACAGCTCCCATGATAAGATCCGTGCCGTGTTGCTTTACATCTTCAGCCTCAATGGTGCGTTGTCCAGAATTTTTTTTTCTCCCGAGTTTTTAAAAATGCATTTTTTGTGGAATTTATACGTGGATGTTAAAAATTCCTGTTTACCTTTTTAACCATGAGCTTTAATCAAATTGTTTTCATGCCATGGAAAATATATAATTAATGTAATAAAGTGTATTGTGCATGTTTTTATTACGGTGCTGTTATAATTAAACTCTATCTTTGTTATCCCTGTGCGAGAGTAGGGACGACCGAGGAGAACCTGAACAAGTTAATTCAGCATGTGAAGATCGAGACAGAGCCGGAGTACATCACCAACTGGAGAGAGTTAGGGGTGCCTATCATCAGCTCGGTAAGAGACTCTCTCACACATACAGTACTGTGCAAAAGTCTTTGCACAAAAAGTCTCAGTAAAACCTAACAGCTGCTGTACTTAGAATACTGCACACATCTGTATTGAACTCTACCGCTTATGTTCAAGCAAAGAGTTTCCACACCAAATATTGACCGTTTATTGTTTCTTTTACTGTAGAAATGTTTTTTTTCCTACATATTGCATATGGCTTTTGTTTGGATATTGCCAAGAATTTTTCACAGTTCTGTAAGTAAAACAACTGTTAGGTTTTACTGAGAATGCTGGAGAATGAGTTCTTTTGGTAACTTCATCACACTCGCTACTTTCTATTTCCCTGCCAGGAGTCTACATTATTGTTTTGTTTTTTTTTTTTTTTCATCTGAAAACTGTCATGTAATATGTCGCTTTCTTTACAGACATGCAAATATTCTTCTGTAATGTTATTTATTCATTCATTTTAGTGTATCTTTGTAGGGAATGGTCTTGTAAATAATAATGCAGACATAATAAACTTATACAGTGGAACCTTGGATTATGAGCGTAATTCATTCTAGAAGTGGGCTCCTACTCCAAAACACTTGTAAACCAAATAGAATTTTCCCATAAGAAATAATGAAAACTCTAATTATTTATACCACAGCCTAAAACAATAAATACATAAAAATAATTAATACAACATATAAAGTAAAAAAAAATAATAATTAACCTGCACTTTAATAAAAAAAAAAGTAAAAAAAATAAGTGTATGTGGAATTAGCCCCCTTCCCTCGCCTCGTGTGACGCTTGGTGTCAAAATGAGCGCATGCGTGATACATGATACTCGGCACAGTCAAAATTACTCGCAATCCGTGGTTCCACTGTATAGCAAAATTTGTACTACAGATAATACGCCGCCTAAGACTTTTGCACACTGCTGTACATCTTACAATTTTTTGAGCGCAAGATTTACTTCACTTCACGTTTTTTTTTTCCGCAGTCAAGTCTGTTTTCTTCCCGTAAGCCGTCCAGAAGAGATCGCTCGCAGGAGGAGACGTACAACCTCTCGAGATGGACGCCAGTCATCAAAGATGTGATGGAGGTCAGCTAAACATGATTCTCAACACCATTGTGGTCTACATCATTTTTGCAAGTACTGGAGAACTGGAAAAGATGTGTGTACCAGTGTGAGCTAGCATTATCACCTCAAAGCTCTTTCTGAAGAGGTGTATTTCTTTTATACCGCAGCAGGCTGCTGTGTTGAGGGAAGCGAGTGTAGCACATGACTTATTGAATCTCAGTGTTGCAAACAATTGGCTACAGATGGTGTGCTGGGATGTTTGGCGCTGGTTTCCTGCTCGGAACCAGGCCACAGGTCCAGCGAGACCGAGGGTGTGGTGGTGTCGCTGATTCATCACACATCTCTCGGTCATCAGAAAATGAGAAGCCTGTTCAAACACAATTACAAAATAGCTTATTCATCATGCCACCCGGCAGATTGGACAGATACGAGCAACCGAGGAAATTGGATCATATTTAATAGCATTTTTTGGTGTGTGTTTGTGTGTGGCAGGATGTGGTGGAGAACAAATTGGACACGAGTAATTGGCCGCATATGTCCGAATGTCCCGCTGCGTGGAACGGATCCCGAGCCGTGAGGTACGCCAGCGACCAATCATCATTTTTCACTCCCCGAGTAAAATCCAGATTTCACGCACACATGCACACACGATCAAGAATTTTTTTTCTTTCACGGGCAAATACCAGAGAAAATCTGAACCGTGATTTAAGATTAGGATTTATTAATGACAGGACCGTATATTGATCTTAATCTACTAGTATTATATTTATTATAAGAAATATGTAGGTGTCGTCATATCTATCTCATTCTCTCCCTCATGCTTACAGAGTTGTGAGGTAAGCTTGCTGACCTTTTGTATTTTACTCATCATTTATCTATCCGTATACTATAGTTTGCAGTTTGGATTTCTGTTCAACATTCAAGAACAGTACGGGATTTTTTTTTTCTTTCGATTTTTAACTATTTTTAAGCATTTGGTAATTTACCAACAACCCCACGGAGGTCAGCTGTTCTGGAACGATTCTTACAAGAACAGGATTATCAAGTGCTTTTACCCATCAAGCACCATAATGAAACAGCCTCTCATGAAGACCTTCCAAATAAAGCAAGACCATAATTTACCTCAGAAATCACCAAATAACAAACATTACCTCAGATTAGAGCCGTTATGAAGGCTTTACAGAGCATAAATACGGATATATCTCAATATCAACTGTTTAAACAAGATCATTGCATATTTTGGATGCCATCAGCATTGTTTCACGGTGTACAAAGAAATAAACATCAGGAATGACCATGAAGTTAGAAAGGGTGTCTATACTTTTGACTAGTAGTGTATACTTAGAGAAGAGAGAGAGAAATGTGAACTATAATCATGTAAACTAGCCAGTGTGAATTGTTCCAGAAACGGAAAGCAGAACGGGTGAGATGCAGGAAAGCTCATACTGGTCCAGTTCAGACGATATCACTAGTAAAGATATGAACAGTAAATCAGGGCCTGTATAACAGCTGCTTCTGGGATTCAATTAAAGCTCCTCCTAAAGCCTTCTCAGTTTGATCGACTTATAACGACATAAATCACAGACAGATTGAGAGTTTGCGGTATTGCTTCCTGTGTAGAAAACCACTTCCTAATCTTCATGGGTGGTTTGTGAGACAACAATGTCAAGACGTGATGTCGTATACAAACGCTAAGTTCAATCAACAAAAATATCAATAATTTAAGATTATTCGATCTTATTGAAGCAAATGCATCGTAAAACTAGATTTTAGTAATGTGTGAATGATGAGCATTAGCACCTCCTAGTGCCCTGCAGTGTTTTTTTTCTGGTGTATTCCTTTTATCAATACAATTTTAGGATTAAACCTAAATATTATCCAGTTTTATCAGGCCATTATGTAGACTTTCACTGGAGATGGGGAAAAATCGATTCAGTGATTATTAAAGTTCTTTTTTGTGGCAATTCATGTATATAAATTTAAAATCATGCTTGCAATTGAGGTGGTAAAATATTGTCATTCGTCTATAATCCTACAGGTGGCACTCACAAAAACTGTTGAAACATTGGCAGGTAACAGTATCCTGTGTAGTGGGAGCTAATTATTTGTGACAAAGTTAAAAAAAAAAAATTATATAGAATCGGGATATTTACGAACTCATGATAATTATAAAATCGCAATACATATCGTATTGGCACCTAGGTATCGTGATAATACTGTATCGAGTGGTCCCTACTGACCCCCATTCCTACTGTAAACCTGTAACATTTACAGTATTTTAAGGGATTTTAAAAAATGTGTTTGGCTCCACTTGCATTATTAACTCCATCAATCTCATCATAATTTTTTATGATGCACAGCGCAAGGCAGCAGAAACATAAGCCGGGCCCGGACGACCACAGGAGCGGCACCCGCCTCATCATCTTCATCCTGGGCGGAGTCAGTTACTCAGAGATGCGCTCTGCCTACGAGGTCACCAAAGCCACCAAGACCTGCGAGGTCATCATCGGTGAGTTACAGCTCTCAGAGAGGAGGGATGAGAGGTACTTGGTGCTAGCACATTAATCACGGCTCAACAGCCAATCAGGGCCGTCTGTGAGCTCACGTAAGTGGAAGGAGCGGATAGCGCTGTCCTCCGAGTGTGTTACTTCGGCGAGCGATTCGAAAATGAGGCGGGCGGCTGGTGTCACATGGTCCGGAGGAAACGCGTGATAGTCTTCGGCCCTCCCGGCTGAGTGGCAGTAGTAGCCTTAATGTGGGAGCCCCCTAGTGACGGGGAGGAATTGGACACGAAAAAAAAAGAGGCTGGTGCTGGAGAAACTGTTTAAATCTACTTTAAAATAAGGGACAAAACCATAAATGTAACCATAAAGGGATAAAAAAAACCTTAGGAAAGTTGCTACAGTATATGAGAAATAAAATGCGTCAGGGCTGGAACTAATCTACATTATGGTGGTATGTGTCGGGCCACATTACATCACTCTGTCACTGATTAGTTTACTATCAAAGCGCTGCATTATTTCTTATTTCAGGTTTGTATTTGTTGTAAATTGTTGTAAAGTTTTGGCTTATTAAAGCGCTAAAGCACCATTGTTAAAGCACATTGTTAGAAAAACTAATATTACCCCTACTTTGTTCCGTGTCCTCAGGTTCCACTCATGTCCTGACTCCATCCAAGCTGCTGGATGACATTCGAGACCTGAGCAAAAAACCCATGGAGACTTTCACAATAGTGGATGAGAAAGCCAGCTGTTGAGCGCCAGCATTGGAAACCCCCTCACACTCCCTCACCTTGTCCTCCATCTTAATCACATTTTTTTCTTCACTCAGCATCACTGTTGTTATGGAGGACTGAAGGGAGCTCAGATATTGATCGGTTTTAAAAGCCAGCTGTATTTAGGCTCTAATGAAAGAAATGGGTGCACTGGAAGGAGGTCCATAAGTATCGGATCTCTTCATATGGCTTGAATAAACGTTCTATTTTTTGTATGATTCCAGATATGAGAAACATCAGGTCTTCGATTGAGGTCTCCATCTTGAGTGACCAAGACAGCATGTGCCGTTTTCCTCGACTTTCAGTGTCTGAGGGTTGCTTTCTGCCAGGGGAGTGTAGAGGTCCGTCTCGCCCAAAATGCCTTCATAAAGACAGAACTCGAGCAAAACTTCATCCAATTTTAATCCTTATCATGAACATTAACAAAACATTGCATCCATTAGATTGGTCAGAAGGCGTTAATTAATTCTGTCGGTTTGCACTTGTTCTAATATGACATTGTTTCTATAGTAACCATTAAAGAAAGAAGTCTCCAGCGTGAATGATTTGCAACGGCAACGAGTTTAACATGACATGCTGTTGACGATTATTATAGCAGATATGACATAACATCTAACTCATTCAAATTTTCTATAAAAGGATAAAGATCTATTAAGAAGCTTGACAATGTTTGCACTTGTTTGTGGTGTAAGACCCATAAAATATGTCCCTGTTTTAGTAAAAAAAAAAAAACAATGGCCGTCTCTGGAACGTTACAGAATTTAACACATACGAATATGCTTGTGTTCAAGAAAAAGGTCAAGTGTGTGTTGACGTTTGAGAGTGTTTTTGGGTGAGAATGATTTCCATCACCATGCACAGTTTAAAATCGACTTCTCTCTTTAGCAACTCTTTGAGACGTGACCTAAATAAGCTTCATTATAAGGCTGATCATTCCTGCAAGTATTTAATAGACAAGCTGTACTAACTCACACTATCTGTTGCTTATTTTAGAGTTCTGGCGTGTTTATAAGTTACACTAAATCGTTAAGAGTTCACACTGCGGCGTTTCTGATCCCTGCACTGCCTGCCGTGTCACGACCCTGTGTGACTGGAGCCCAGCTTTTACGCATACACTCCTTATGCGGATTGAATCCTGAGGAGTGGAATTTACTGGACCAGGATAGGTGCAGAAATTATACATGATCTGCACCTGTCCTGTATAAGTTGCCATCTGGTTTAAAGATGTGAGCAGTGACGTTATACAGAGTGAGATTGTTCGAGGGCTGCACTATAGAGACGAGCAGAGAGAGTCCGATCCTCAAATTATGCAAAATTATAATTTTTTTTCTTCAGTCTAATCACTTATTCTCTTTTTTTAATCTCCTTTAATTACTAGAATTGAGTGATTAGACTGAAAAACATTAGTGCTGGATGTTGAAGCACAGGATTACGCCTCAACTCCTAATATAGTCAGTCAGCTGAAATGGTTAGTGTTTAGTTGATACAATTTTATATATATATATATATATATATATATATATATATATATATATATATATATATATATATATAATTGTGAAATTGTGATAAATTGAAGTGAAAAGGGCAATAAATCTTGCCTTTCCTTTTTTCCTCTCTTGACCAATAACCAGCACACATTATATATACAGACAGTCCTATAAGAAGTTTATGGTGTTTTTTTTATTTTTTTTTTTAGTCTACCTGAGCAGTAACTGATCGTAACTAAGACCATGTGTTAAACGACTGTGTTTTCACATGAGATGCTTGAACATTTTTTCTTGCACATCCTGGGTCCGGGTTTGATTCCCACCTCTGTATGCATGGAGTTTGCATGTTCTCCCC
>JAAGKR010007955.1:0-33759 GCA_011419295.1 Clarias macrocephalus | reverse complement strand
GATTTTGGTAAACTTAACATAGCGTTGACTCATAATCGAAACGTGCTTTCGCTTTGACACAATTAAATCTCAGCTAAGTGGAACTAACTACTCAAGCTGAGCCTTAGTTTTAGTATTTAACGGTAAATGTTAATTTTTGATGACTGCATCAGATTCTATGACTAAAATGATCCTAATGTAGTCCTTTGATTTCAGCGTATCAAGACGTCGACATTATTATATCACAACTTATGAACACGTGCAGAAGGTATGATGGAGGTTCGTCTAGCTCAGTGTCATAAGAGTGTAAAAGAGGCTTTTTTTCATTAACACATTGGAGGTAAATGTTGATGCTTCTGACAATTATATTCCTTTTCCTCTACCGCAGTTACATTAAAATCTTAGCGGTGATGTGTTTGGCCAGGGTACACCTACTCAACACTAACACTCCTATAAAAATGTTGCTTATTTAGGGGTTTCCTTCTGAAAACAAGCCTTACTATTAGCTGAAAATTATATATTTTTATTTTATTCATGAATCGTACGTTTTCACTTTCAAGGATATGATGTATATTTTTATTGCCACAGTACCAGATCATTTGAATACATTGTAATTTTTTATATTAATGTCCAAATTTAACATTCATCAAAGTCAATTTTCACTTAAGTTGTAAATTATTGTAAATTGTAGATAAGTTGTAAATCAGTTCCTAAACTATCACATTTTCTCTGTGAACTCCAAAATCTCTTGCACTCATTAAATCTTAAAGAAAACCACAACTCTTCTGTTATTGTCTCTACATTCAGATTTAATCAGTAAAACACATTTTCTCAATTTCATGTTATTTTGTTATTTGATTGTTGATTTATTTATTATATATTTTTTTATTTAGTTTTTTTTTTGTGTGTGTGTGTGTGTGTGTGTGTGCTCATACTGTATAAATTCCACCGGCACGGTGGTTAGCACTGTGGCCTCGAGGTACGTATGTGCTCATGGAGTTTGCATGTTCTCCCCGTGCTTGGTGGGCTTCCTCTGGGTAGTCTGGTTTCCTCCCACAATCCAAAGACATGCAGATTAGGCTAATTGGTGTTCCCAAATTGCCTGTGCTGTGTGAGTGTGTGTATGTGTGTGTGTGTGTGTGTGCACCCTTCAAAAGATTAGTACCCCATTTCCAGGCCCCCCTGTGACACTGTACAAAGGATACAGGGGTAAAGACAATGAGTGTATACCTTCTATAGATTTTTTTATTGTTCTATTAACTGTGGTTTGTTAATTGTATAATAAAAGTTTTCCACCTGAATCTTTATATTTCTATACGTCCATGTCAAATAAATAATAAACATATATACACATGTATGGATAGTATTAATGAGCTACAGGGGGGTTGGACAATGAAACTGAAACGCCTGGTTTTAGACCACAATAATTCATTAGTACGGTGTAGAGCCTCCTTTTGTGCCCAATACAGCATCAATTCGCCTTGGGAGTGACAGATACAAGTCCTGCACTGCGGCCAGAGGGATTTTAAGCCGTTCTTCTTATAAAATAGTGTCCAGGTCACTACGTGATGCTGGTGGAGGAAAACATTTCCTGACTTGCTCCTCCAAAACACCCCAAAGTGGCTCAATAATATTCAGATCTGGTGACTGTGCAGGCCGTGGGAGATGTTCAACTCCACTTTCATGTTCATCAAACCACTCTGTCACCAGTCCTGCTGTGTGTATTAGTACATTATCAACCTGATGCACGGCACCGCCTTCAGGATACAATGTTTGAACCATTGGGTGCACATGGTCCTCCAGAATGGTTCTGTAGTCCTGGGCAGTGACGCGCACATCTAGCACAAGTATTGGGCCTCGGGAATGCCATGATATTGCAGCCCAAACCATCACTGATCCACCCTCATGCTTCACTCTGGTCATGTAACAGTCTGGGTGGTACAGTCGCTTCTTTGGGGCGTCTCCACACCGTAACTCTCCAGGATGTGGGAAAGACAGTGAGGTTGGACTCATCAGAGAACAATACATGTTTCACATTGTCCACAGCCCAAGATTTCCGCTTCTGGCACCATTGAAATGACGTTTGGCATCAGCATGAGTGATCGAAGGTTTGTCTATAGCAGCCCGGCCGTGTACATCAACCCTGTGAGGAACAGGAGAGTTGAGGTGCACTTTTAATTCTGCAGTGAGTTGGGCAGCTGTATGTGGTTTTATGTTTTTTGGATACACTGCGGGTTCGCACCCGGACATCCCCTTCAGACGGCTTCCTCTTTCGTCCACAGTTACTCCTGTTGGATCTGGTTCGTTCTTCTTGATGATACGCTGACGTTACCCTGGATACCGCTGCTCTTGATACATTACAAAGACTTGCTGTCTTGGTCACAGATGCTCCAGCGAGACGCAAACCAACAATTTGTTCTCTTTTGAACACTGATGTCACCCATAATGTTGTGTGCACTGCAATATTTTAAGTAAACTGTGCTATTACTCTGCTAATTAAACCTTCACATTCTGCTCTTACTGGTGGAATGTGCAATCAATGACGATTCATTGTCCAACCCCTGTAGTTTGGATATATACACTATACTGCTAAAAGCATTTGCTCGCCTGCCTTCACATGCAGATCATCTTGAGTAACATCCAAGTCTTAATCCATAGGGTTTAATATGACGTTGGCCCTTTGCAGCTATAACAGCCTCAACTCTTTTGTGAAGGATTTCTACAAGGTTTAGGAGTGTGTTCTTGGGAATTTTTGACCATTCTTCCAGAAGCGCATTTGTGAGGTCAGACACTGATGTTGGGCGAGGTGGTCTGGCTCGCAGTCTCCGCTCTAATTTCGTCCCAAAGGTGTTCTATCGGGTTGAGGTCAGCCTCTGTGCAGGCCAGTCATTTTCTCCCACACCAAACTTGCTCTTGCACGTCTTTATGGAACTTGCTTTGTGCACTGGCGTGCAGTCATGTTGGAAAAGGAAGGGGCCGTCCGCAAACTGGTCCCAAAATGTTAGGAGCATGAAATTGTCCAAAATGTCCTGGTATGATGAAGCATTAAGAGGTTCCTTCACTGGATCTAGGGGGACGAGCTCAACACCTGAAAAACAATCCGCACATCATAATCCCTCCTCCGCCAAACTTTACACTTAGCACAATGCAGTCAGACAAGTACCATTCGATGCATGCATTGCACTCGATGATGTACGGCTTGGATGTAGCTGCTCAGCCACGGAAACCCATTCCATGAAGTTCTCTTCACACCTCAGTTCTTGAGCTAATCTGAAGGCCACATGAAGTTTGGAGGTCTGTAGCTATTGACTGCAGAAAGTTGCCAACCTCTGTGCACTTCGTGGCTGAGTTGCTGTTGTTCCCAATCGCTTCCACTTTGTTATAATAACACTAACAGATGACTGTGGGATATTTAGTAGCAAGGAAATTTCACAATTGGACTTATTGCACAGGTGGCGTCCAATCACAGTACCACGGTGGAATTCACTGAGCTCCTGAGAGCGACCCATTCTTTCACAAATGTTTGTAGAAGCGGTCTGCATGGTGCTTGATTTTACTATAGAAGTGATTGGAACACATGAAATCCATGATGTAGATGGTGGAGTGAATACTTTTGGCAATATAGTGTATTTTTTTCTGCTTTTTATTTTCCGACAATGTTATACCTCTTGTATAATTCCAAACCAGAGCGAAACCAAGGGGCAAAAAAATACAGTTTAGATTTGGTTCCATTTCTGACGTTTCTTATTTATTTTTTAAATATACAGTATATTAGCGCAAACTCTTTGATACATGAGTAGACGCTGTTGTTTGATATTCGACCCCTAGTGGACGCTGAGGCGCAGACATTTATTAAAGATGAAAGTCATGTATTTTCTCATCAGTTACATCACAGCGTTGTTGATTTCTCCAGTCTGTATGGTGTTTATCCGTTTTTCTCAGAATCTCTAAATGTGAATGTATAATTGTTGACGTTTGTACGGAGTCTCCAGCATCAGAGGTAAAGCTTTGGTTTTCTGACATGTTGACCACACAGGAGGTAAATAACAATAATACTAGTACGACAATTACTACTAATACTAATAAGAATAGTATGATAAGAAATTATAATACGCCAGGTTACCAACTTTTCCAAATGTTTTATTTGATTATGTAAGAAATAAACACAAAACAACATCATCTTCATTTCTGTTTATGGCACACAAGGTGAGTATTTTTTTTTTCCTTTCACAAGTTTGTCCAAAACGAAAAGAAAGAGGAAAAAAAAGACGAATGGAATGTGTGCGAGCTGGTTTTACGTTAATTAAATTACAGTTAAATTATATTCACTGAAACATTTAAACAAACCTTAACATCAAACAAGAAGAAAAGAGCAAAGTCTAGCATGAAGGTGGAAACTGTGTTGAAACGGACGTGCTTCATTTGCATAGCTTTAAAGAGAAAAGTGGAAAGATTGCTTGTACGTGAGCTAATCGATGCGATAACGACGCAATACTGCACCGTTAAAAAAAAAAATCTTAAAAGCCTGCGGTCCGTTTTACACTGCGATGTTATGAGTTTCATTAGAGACAAGACTTTGTGTCAGAAACTCGGGCGTGTGTGCTGGTTGCACTGCGGACGCTGAGTAACCGTTATTATCGCAAATGTAAAACTCGTGTTAGCTACTTTGCATTATTGTTGAATGGACAAGCGCTAATGAACCTTAAACAAGCGCCGAGCCGACGTCAAATGAGAACATCGTCGCTGCGACTCATGTGTCCTCACTTTCATACTTCGAGTGCTTTGAATCGCAAAAACTGAGAATAAATAGCCTTTAATCTTTTAAGGCTTTAAAATGGTGCTTCACGCGACTGAAGCACTCGATTGGCTAGGGCTGAGTCGCTAAACAGAGCAGCAGCGTTGTTAAACTAGCGCATCCTGAACGTTAAACTGTTTCCAATGAACTCAGACTATTAGTACGTTCTCTTTAACCAAACAACTCCACTGTTAGTACAGCCGCTGAAACATATATATATTTTTAATGGTAGGTTGTTAGCAACACCGGCTAGCGAGCCAATACGGTCACGGTGTCGAGTGTGAAGCGCAACAGGAGCAACCGTTTAGAGATTTACACACAGTTTCCTTCACACAGCTAAACTTAAAAGGTAAACTTGCTCCTTTTTGCTAAAATCAGCATCTTAGCAAGATGCTAGCAATGTAATCTGATAGCATCCTAGCTAAGCTAACACCTACAGTAGAAGACTAGTTAGCAAGGAAGTAATGCTAGCTAGTAAGCTAGTCGGCCAGAGAGCCGGGCATTCATGCTCAAAACCTGAACTCTTCCATGCCCAGTGTGTTCCTGCTAATAGCTAGACGCTTTGTCATTCTGACAGGAAGTCATCAAAAGTTGATAGTAATAAAAAAAAAAGTCACCTCAACGCTGAGCGCTTTCTTGCTAACCGCTAACAAACAAGGGCACGCTATAAAGACAGAAACATGGGGATTCTTGCTGTCCTGCTATTCAACAGCTAGCACGCATGCTAATACATACATTAAACACATCTTTGCCCCCCCCCTTCCCCCACCCTGCAAGGTCAGGGCTAATCATGCTAGCTCATCCCGCTGGCTAGACTCACTCGAACCCGCGAGTTCCACAAACGTCAAACATCTCCATCAGGACGCCTGCGCAGAGAGTGAAGGATAAGGCAGAAACGGTGGACGAAGTTCAGGAAGCTGTTTGTTTGTTCATTTTTTAACGAAGACACTACACCGATGAGAAATGAGAGTTCATTTGTCTGAAAAGTCGTTAAAGAGAGAAACAACAACGATCATTTATCTTCGCCTGCAAAGATAACGAAGATTGTAAGATAAAAATTAAGCGTTTTGAGGGCGGAGCTGAAGGTTGGTTGATCGCATGACATCACCGTACATTGAATAACAAGCTAAGGCTAGCTATCTGAAAGAAATGAGCGTCTTGATTAAATTCCATGAGCCTAATGTTACCTAGCTTGCATGTAACACACGGCTTCGGTTATGCTAGCGCACACCTAATCCAACTGTTAAAATTGTGTAATTTACATACGCAACCTTCTCTAGTAAGCTAGCTAGTAGTAAGTTCAGCTAGTTTTTCCTCATGTAATTAAAACAAGTAGCCAGGTTTGCTAGCAAACAGTCTTTATAGAGGTACCTGGCTTCTAGTTTTAATTACTCTCGTTTATTAGTGAGCTAGACTTACCTAGCGATTAACCATATCTGCAGATTTAATTGTAAGTTCAGGGCTAATCATGCTAGCTCATCCCACTGGCTAGACTCACTCGAACCCGCGAGTTCCACAAACATCAAACATCTTCATCAGGATGCCTGAGCAGAGAGTCGAGGATAAGTTTTAATTACAATGTATTGTTTAGGTTAGAAAACTTTTTTTTATCGTGTAATTTTGTACACCGTGTCGTTGATCTCTCCTGCGGAGCCGAGCATGCGTTCTCTATAACATGATAATATAAACTTGGACATCATCATCATGTTAGCATGGCTATCTTAACTACACAACAGTGCTAAACTGTGAGGTCCTGTACGTCGAGTACTCGAATGGCAATCCGAGATTTGATACCCAACTACGTAACTAGATTTAACTAGCTATTTAATGTTCGATAGCTAGCGCTGGAGAGTTAGCCGCTCATTGTAGCTAGGCTAATGTGGGTGAAGTAAATGCTCGCTGGCTGATCGAACGCATCTTAAGCTCCGCCCCTTTTTTGACCAAGACAAAACAGAGACCTGGGTGTTATAAGACACACACACACACACACACACACACGAGAGAGTGTGTTTTACACTGCCTGTCTCGCATGTTCACGAGCACAACATGATGAAATACCTGATGGATAAGCAGCTCGCCCTTCATGTCTTATGTGCGTGTGTGTGTGTGTGTGTGTGTGTGTGTGTGTCCAGGTGATGAGACGGCGTGATGTCTTGGTGTCACTCGGTCTTCTCAGACACTTTGCTCTGCTCCCTCTGGATCATGCAGCGGCGGACGATGCTGTCGAAGCTGCTCAGGTAGAAGAGCGCGATGGTGCGGAACAGACCCATGGTCACGATCTGAGCGGGACACGACACGTACGTTAATCCCATCTGGGTTTAGATCTGTGAGAGCTATGGGGTGTGTGTGTGTGTGTGTGTGTGTGTGTGTGTGTGTGTGTGTGTATGCGAGGCTGACGGAGCGTACCTGCTGCAGCCCCTCTGTGATGGACGTGACGGGCGACATGCCGCAGGTCAGCGCAGACAGCATGTAGCCGTCCGGACCTACCGAGCTGCTGAAGTTCCCCTGCTGCTCGACACGACACAACACAACACAACACACACACACACACACATACATACACATACACACACTATTACGACTGACACCTGCTTCATCCAGTTCTGGATTCTGATCAGAAGGAGAAGAGTGTGTGTGTGTGTGTGTGTGTGTGCGTGCGTGCGTGCGTGCGTGCGTTAAGCCTCACCACGGCGTCTTTAACGATGACTTTAGCCACCTGCTCAGGCTGATAGACTCCAGACGTCTCAGAGATCAGCTTCGTCTCTAAAGGCTGTGAAAGATGGATGGAGTTCTTCACTTCACTTCACTTCCTGCTGTAACACCCGGCGTTTCCTGTTTTACCCACAACATTGTAACTCACCTTCGTCTTGTTCTCCTCTGCGAGCGCCGGCGTGTCCGTGTCGGGAGGGTACGACACCGTCACATAGACGTTATACGGCTTCACCTGCACAGAGTAAACGCGGTCAGGTTCGGATTTCCTTATTGTTTCCGTAGCAACACAGTTGCGGTTTTTTTCCCCCGCCACACCTCCATCTGCAGCGCTTCGGCGAGGCCGCGCAGGGCGAACTTGGAGGCGGAGTACGCGGTGAAGCCGAACAGTCCGAGCTGGCCAGCCTGAGAGCACACGAACACCACGCGGCCCATCCGCCGCTCCTTCATGGTTCCGATGACGGCACGCGTGGCGTAAACACTGCCCAGGTAGTTCACCTCCATCAGAGACTGACACACACACGCACACACACACACACACACACACACACACACACACAGCCTTAGGGTACAGGATTCAGGATTCAATAATACAGAGGCATACAGGGGCAGTGCTGTACCAGAGGAAGGGGCGGGGCTTATGGGGTCTGTGACACTCCTTTGAGAATAAAAGAGAAACTAAACTGACCTGGAAGTATTTGACCCTGAGCTCCTCAAACTTCCCCGAGACCGACGTCCCTGCGCAGTTCACCAGCATGTCCACCGGCCCGAGCTTCTCCTGAGCCTGACACACACACACACACACACGTTATATATAATTATATAACATGCATGCACACACGAACACACACATTTATGAGCCCACACACAAAAACAGATATATACATAATAATGCACGTGCACAACACACACGCACACAGTAAATAAACACACTCTCCCTCCCTCTCCTCCAGACTGACCTGTTTCAGCACGCTCTCCACCTGGCTGTAGTCCTTCGACACGTCCACTGAGATGCAGAGCACCACCTTACACACACACACACACACACACACACACACACACACAGAGTTAATACCAAACATAATTACAAATCAGCTGAAGCACAAATCACACTCTCTCTCTCTCTCACACACACACACACACTCTCCACCAAGCCCTTATTGTTTAGAAGAGTATTATGGGATGTCTGTCCATCAGGGGGCGCTCCATTCTCTCTCAGCCATACGTCCTTCTCCACGCTTCCTTTCTTCTTCTTCTTTCAATCCTGTCATTGCTGGAGCTCCAGTGTGACCAGCAGCCCCCTGCTGCCCATCTGCGCTACTGCACCCTTCTCTTCATGTCTCTTCTCTACGCGGTAGCGCCCCCTGATGGAGCACGAGCTGAACCTACTGACCTGTTTGTCGTTCACAGCGCACTTCTCCACCTCCTTCTTCGCCTGCACCAGTTTTCCCTGGAAACAGATCACACCAGAAAACACACACACACACACACACACACACACACACACACACACACACACACACACCGGAACACATGATCAGTCAGTGACGGAGTGACAGTTTTTATTCTTTTTTTTCTTTCTCCAGCTTCCTCCTCAGTCCAGTCCCTCCATCTTTCTTTTTACCGCATCTCACACTGCTTCTTCTTCTTTCTTTCTTTCTTTAATCTGAACATTCCTCTCTCTCTCTTACTTTGTCTGTTCTTCTTCACTGTTCTTCAACCGATTCTGTTCTTTCTTTAGCTCCATCTATAATCTCTGTACTTTTCCCTGTTTTATTATTTTTCTCTTTCTTTCTCTGTATTTTCTTGAATTTTAGTCTCTCTCTCTCTCTCTCGCTCTCCTCTATGTGTGCTTCTTTATTTTTCCTAAATCAATAGTTATCTTTGTCAGTTTTTTCTTGCTTGCCTGGTTCTTCCTTTCTCTTCCCTATTTGCATCTTTCCTTCCATCTATCAAACATTTCATACTGTTACATTCCTCTTCCCTTCCCCTGAAAAAAAAAAAAACTAAGAAAACAAACAAAAAAATTGCCCTATTTTAATCTTCTAAACTCCTCACATTAGGCCACGCCCCCTCTCTTTGTGAGGTCCTGAGGGTGAAAGTGCCGTTCAGGACGTCTGTCTGAGTGTGTGAGATTCGCACGCTTTCCCCCTGTTAGCCGCCGTCTCACCTCATCTCGCGCCACCAGAGTGATGAACGCTCCTTGTCTGTAGCACTCCATGGCGATGCACTTCCCGATCCCGCTGCTGCCCCCCGTCACCTGGGCATCACAAACAGACACGCAGATCATTACACAGAGCGTCTCCGCGATAAGGGGGCACAAACTTTTGAACAGGCTTTTTTGTCTCTCTATCTCTGTCGTTGTGATTTTGTCTCAGCATCACACAAATCTGTCTGTAAAGACTGTAATTAATCTTGTGCATGAAGTTTAATCTGCACCATCAGTGAATCTACATGTGGAGTAAAAGTGATGTTATGAACAGTTATGTGTGGGATTTAATAATCTACTTTAAAATAATCTACTAATGCGCTACTGTCTCAATGTAAACAAACACCTGCACCAATAGATATTAATTAGAGAAGATATAAAGTGAATATTTTTACTGGGATTAGTTCATATTTTCACTTTGGCTGAAATAACAGCGCTGAAGTGGTATAAGTGAATTTTAACACGCTGGAGTCGTTTTAAGACAAAACTTCATCTTTACTTCATCATTGATTACATTAAAGATCAGCAGATTATTTATTATTAGATTTAACATTTGAACTCTTTCTACAGAATCTTTAACCCTCAATGACGCGTACTAACACTAGTTATTCGTAAGATTATATATTAGGGATGAACAAACATTGGTCGTCATGGTAACATTTCGTTTCCATAGAGGTAATTTACCTCAAAGTAATTAAACAGGAAAATACGTCATCAGAAACGGCTAGCTAGTTCACGCGACAAAGTTAGCTAGGTTAGCTAGGCACAGAGGGCGGGGCGGGGCGGGGCGGGGCGTTGCCGTTTTGTAACTGTATTTGCATGATGATACATATTTATAAGCTCGAGGTGCGTGCTTGTTCTCAGGCCGTATTCTCGGGATTAAATGCGATTTTAAAACATATCTTTGGATAAAACGACACATAAAAGACATACAGACCCACAAAGTCTTAAAAAGCATCTCTTTGGATGTTTTGACTTTAAGTAAGTTTGGTTTAAAGACTGTAGGACAGTGCAGGAGAAATCCGCTGGAAGCTCGGGCACTCACCACGACATGGGCTCCGTGGAGTTTCAGCGGTTTGGGGCTGATTAAAGGCGAGATCATGTAGAGAAACAGCACGAAAGCTACCATAAAAGCAGCAAAAACTAAAATCATCATCATAATGAACGGAAGAACAGGCCAGCCCGAGTGTGAGAGAAGCCAATCCGGTAGCACTGAGCTCAGGAACGCTGCTCCGGTGGGCATGGGTGAGCCTTCGGGCCAAATCCCAAATCTCTGCCTGCTCCCGGTACAGGTCCACTCGCAGTAACTGCAGCGTACAGACCACCAAGTGCACTTCAACAAAGTAGGAGAGATATTTAGGACAAGGCCGCACTAGCTGATACAAAGCTAACACTTATAATACATAGTCGGGGTGTGAAATGTGATTACTTTCCAACGTCAGAGAGCAAGTGAATTAATTACTCACAAGTTACAATGTTATAAAGGCGTAACGATATAAAGGTACGCACATTTCGGTCATTGGTCGGTCACTGTTTCCAGCTAGTTAGCTAACGAACACACAAATCAAAACACAAGCGGCGTCCATGAACCGACGCCTGCTGTCAGGTGATTTCTGGGATTTGTAGTTCATTAACAAGTGAAGAGTACATGCGCAAATCAAGCGAAAGACTACAAATCCCAGAAACGAACAAAAACGGTGGCTTTTCGTGAGGGAAAAGAGAGGGACTTCCGTAGCAATAATGCTATTGAGCTAAATGTGACAGCAAAAATAAATATATAAATAAATAAATACATTTAAAAAAAAATTCATGTAAATCACTAAAATGTAATGAAACCACAACATGTTATGGTGTGGAATATATATATATATATATATTATATGTATATATATATATATATATATATATTTTTTTTTTTTTGTAAAGCTACCCTGACTATATTGCAAACTAAAAGTAAAGAAAATGTGTCTTAAATCATATAACCCAAAAAAACTAAAAATGATTTTAGCTAATATTTACGCTTAAAGATGGATGCTAGCTAGATTAGTATCACAGCTCCTACCTAGCGATCCAAAATCGAGACATTTCATAAAAGAAACTCAAATGCATCATGTATTTATCACATGATGAATAAAAGACCATGTTCAGCACTACGTCACTTAAAGACGTTTTACCATTCTCTGTTTAATCGATCTGATACAACAGCAATTAATTTTTAAAATACATTAAATAATGGTGAGTCAAGACTATCCACTCTCTGGCTATACCATTTATTTTAATGAACTTAGAATAGACAACTACATAATTCTGTGACATAATCTCCTTGCTTTTCAAAACACTTTGTCAATCTGTCGACAAACTTTCTTATTCCCTCATTAAAAATTCTGAGGCTGATCGAGATCAGAATTATAGATATTATATTATATATTATAGGGAGGACGCTTTAACACCTCAAAATGCTTGTAGAGTGTCAACCGTGTGGGCAGAAGTGTCATGGGCCCTCAGATATCAGTCCTCAGCGTTTAATTCTAAATTTAGTCTTCAGCTCTTCAATAAGCATCTCACTGTAACAAGCTGTTGATTTTTTTTTTTCCTTTGTCCTGGTGATGTTCTAATACTTCTGGCCCTTGAGAATTCCAGAAAACTGTAAGCATTGATGAATTTTCCAGCTGATGGTTGACTTCTGAACTTTTTCTCGGTTGGTGGTTGAGGATGGTTCTGTTCCAGACTCTGCAGTTTACTCTTAGGCTCGTAGTGATGAATCCGTATCTCGTCACCGGTAATGATTCTCTTTAAGAAACTTTCACCTTCGTTAGAGTCTCTCTCCAAAATTTTGTTTTCAGATATCCAAACACTTTTTTCAGCATCACCCTCAAACCACACGAAAATAAATCACAAGTGGGGCAAATTTCATGAAATTCATAAATTTGTTCTTGCATCTTACAGATTTTGGCTAAATATCTGGCTATAAAGTTAATATCCAGAAAAGTTCATTAATGCCTGTTGGTGATGGGGTCAGATTTATCTAAATAATCAGATTTCAACCTTCATTTGGAAAAAAAAAAAAAAAAAACACCAAGAATTAAAAGAAGCACACTGCAGAGACCTCGTGCAAAAGGAGGGATGGAACTTCCAAATTCCCTGTATTATTATTGGGCAGCCAATATAAGAGCACTGATGTTCTGGTTAAAAAATGACATCAATCCCCATCTTTGGACAATTCTGGAGGGGGATTCAGTTAGGCCAACTTCTCGAATAGCATTATTGTGTTCCAAAATACCATTTGTTCAACCAGTCTCTAGTTTGACCTCTAATCCAGTTGTTATACATTCAGTTAAAATCTGGAACCAGGTCAGACTATCGTTTTGCCTTAAAGAGTTACCACAGGCTGCCCCAATCGCTAAGTTACATGTTTGTTCCATCAATAATAATGCTTTTGAAGTTTGGGCTAGAAAGCATTTGGTCTCACTGTCTGAACTTTATATTGATGGAAATTTTGCAATTTTGCAGGATTTATGAATTACTCAGTATGTTTGATTCAACACCTTATTTACTCAGAAATAAATGGGAGACAGATTTGGATGAACCAATTTCAGAGGAAATCTGGCACAAAATAATACAGGGAATTTTCTCATCATCCATTTGCCTTAGACATGCTGTAATACAGTTTAAGATTGTGCATCGTCTACATTGGTCAAAAGTCAGACTTTCTAAGATCAAAGCCGATATAGATACCACATGTGATAGATGCAGGCAGGTTCCTGCAACTCTGCTGCATATGTTCTGGACCAATATTTTTGAGACCTTTTCTGAACTATTTGGAGAGATAGTAGAGCCATCTGTTCCCTTTTGGCTAGAAGACTAATACTGACTAAATGGAAAGACCCTGATCCACCAAACTTTAGCCACTGGGTAAGGAAGTGATGCATTATCTTAAGATGGAGAAAATTAAATATACATTTAGAGGGTCTACTGATACATTTTATAATATTTGGTAGCCTTTCTTAACTTTTGCTGAAGGCATGAACGCAGATACTATTGTACTGTAAAAGAAGGGTGTGGGGAAGATTACTTACGTATATTATTATTATTTAATTTTTATGGACATAAACTTTGATTAAAAAAAATTGTTCTTGCATGTTATAGCAGCTATAAACAACTGTTCCCTCACCAACCTTTCTTTTTTTTTTCCTCTTGAAGTTATTAAACATAAAAATAATACTAATGATAATAACAACCCACACAGCTTATTTTACCAGTATACGATAAATCGTAAAAACTCCTCACTTTCACACATTACCAATTTTGCTCTAAAGCGCCGACACTGGATACTCCTTCCGGTGTGGAGGCTCGTTCTGGATAAACCTTCCGATTGCGTAATAAACGAGCGTTTCCCCCCAAATTCTTTTTCAATCTCAGCTTTTATTTACATGTATATGATAAAAGAGGTACACAAGCAAACACCAAAACCTCATGAGAAGCTCAGAAACCAAAAATGTTCTAAACAGTCATGTTTAAACACGAACGACAAAAAAAAAGGAAAAGAAAAAAAAATGCTATGTGGGATAAAATGTAAAGATTGTTCTATAGAGAACCCAACACCGTAAGTGCGCAGGAGCAGCTGTATACGATCAGACAGGGAAAGAGGATGAAGTGAAAAATGTGCAAATACATAATTTTTTTGCTGTGCAAAAAAGACCCACATTTTTTGTGTGTATCATAAATGTTAACATTTATGATACACACAAAAAATGTGGGTCTTTTTTGTCATTTTAAATGTAAAGTAAAAGGTATCAAAGGCACAAGTTCGCCGCAGCAAAATGATGTCACATCCTGTAACTGTTGGCCAAAAAAAAAAAAAAAAAACACATCTTCCATTAGGAAAAAAAAAAAGTAAAGATACAATATATTTATATCTATATCTACGACTTAAAGATTCCCAATTGTGTAATATAATGTGATTTGTTTTTTCCTTTACAGAATGTATCCCAGTCATGTGACCTTCGCCAGGCTCTCGCCCACCCACGCACCCTTGTCGACTCCCCTGCGTAGTTTCCGTAACCGGCGCTCCTTTTCAGATTACGCAAAATCTATTTTAAGTAGCTGAGCTCTAATTGATCTGTACGAGACAACTCTTCAACTCATAACAATTAGCTAGCATAATTAGCACGGGGATGTCTCAAAAAAAAAAAAAAAAAGGTTAAAGTGTACTTTAACAAATGAGCAAATGAGTTAACATGCCGCCATCTTGGGTGTCATTACTTTTAAATCAGCTCGTGTTCGTTTCGTCAGAAGTCCTGAGGGATCATGTTAACGGAGCTGTATACTTCATTAGAACGAACAAAAATGAAGAAAGAAAAAAAAAAAGTCCTGGAAATCAGGCTGGTGTGATGCAATGTCCTGACAGTATTCGATAACTTTCAAAAATGTTTCACAAATTAGCATGCTACTCGGACAAAGCAGCTAATAGCATGATAGGTAGCGATTAAGACAGAGAGTAAATTAGCAAAGTCGACGTAGTACCGAACGAAGGCTGTAAGGTTTCTGTTTCTGGAAGCCTTTACAAATCTTTACAGAAACCATTCAAGTTTTTTTTTTGGCTAACGATAGACAGTTGGTGCCAATTGCCATGGAAACCGACCATGTAATGTTTTTATTTTTGCTTGCATTACTACCCCTTACAAGTCGTCATTGAAACCAACCGTGTCATTTATGCTAGTCATGGGATCATTCTTGCTAGCTGCTTGAACAAATCGCCGCGACGTGATGTAGCTAGAGCTAGCTGTGCGATGTTGATGTTGCTCACTCCCAAAGCTGAAAGGGGAAGTCGACTAGGGCGCGAAGAAGAAAAGGGGCGATAAATCGTTGACTGAGAGGGCTCTCGCTGAATAAGAAAGAAAGAAAAAAAAAAAAAAAACGTTATCGCGATGCAAAAAGTTTTGTTAACAAAAATTACTGAATTTAAAAAAATAAAAATCCTGAAAATTTTTTTCTCTGGATTGTGGTGACATCCACTCCGAGATGTCTGTGACAGCCAGTTTTTAAAGCTTCATTGTGTAAGAACTGAAACCCCTCCCACGAACTGACACAATCCAAATAAGGCTCGTCACATTCAGGCAGGTGGCAATCCTCAGACATTGTGATATTCAGCATGCACAACATGGTTACTACCTTTGCACGGTGGAGGTGTCCTACGTGCTCATATAGATAGCGTACAGACGTATGATATTATTGTAAACCGCGATATAAAGTTTGGCGACTATCACGATGGGAAAATTCTGGGGAAAAGAGAGTCAGCCCGGCGCCCAATTCAGATTAGTGCTCGATATTTGACAAGTCCTTTCCGATTTAACCAGCAGTGATGTAGTGACTCCATCAAAACTGAGAATGCTTTTTTAAAAAAAACAAAAACAAACCAGAAAATCTGAATAACTAATGTTTGAAAACAAAATTCATTTATAATAAACGTAAATCCGGTCCCATGTAGGCTCCAGACTGGCCGTTTCTGAGCTGTCCTTCTACTCGCCAGTCCAACAAGGAGTCCAGGAAGAAAAGAGAGGGGGGGAAAAAAAAACAGAGGGAAGAGAAGACGAGGAGAAGACGAGGAGAAGACTTTACAAATCCTGGACCCTGCTGCTTTGGCTGCTTCCTCAACCCTCCTGGCCAAAATCCTCTGTGAATTTCCTCAGCTTCTCCAGATCCTGCTCGTTCACCGTGGGCTTCGTGTTGGCCAGCGATCGCATCATGTCCGGCTGAAAACATGCGCAACAAGAAGAAAAGATGTGGTTTGAACAACTCAAGAAACCAGGTGTAGACACTCTGTTCTGGGATCAGTTTTATCACCATAGAAGTTGCGTAGGCAGGACTGTAAATGCTCATCTGAGGGGCAGTTTTGCAACTTTGTAAATTAATTAGAATGAACAGAGAAAGATAAACACTGCTCTGGGGTCAGTTATAATGGTCTATTGACTAAGTAGAATGAGCGCATGAACACAAATACTGATCTAGGGTCAGTTTTGGAGCTCCATAGGCCTGATCTACGGTTGTGTGCTTGTCAGACTATATAGCTTGTAAATGATCTAGGGTCAGTCTTGGTGCTTAACAGACTAATTACAATGAGCACAGAAGTTAATATACTTATCTAGGGCCAGTGAAAGCAAAAGCTTTTCGAACATCTCACCATGCTAACCACAGGCTCCAGGAGTTTATCTCCAGGCACCTCCATCCACGTCATCTCGACGGCCTGAGGATCTCCTGGAGAGCACGGGGTCAGAAGGTCGTCCAGGACGACGTTGGGGTTGTCTCTGGACGGTCCTCGTACCTTTAAGAACACGAAGAAACGTTGAGAATTCAGGAGTCCAGTACAGCAATTATATGAAATCATAAACGAACCAACAATGCTGTTCCCTCTGTAAGCCAGGTACGAACGAGGCCCAGGTGTAGAGATTCAGGGATTCGTACCTTTTTGAAGTGCGTAGCGGATTGCACTTTCCTGACGGGCTGCATGAGAGCGTCACGCACTATGATGCTGATGTCGGCGCCCGAGTATCCCTCGGTCTTCTTCCCCAGCGTAACGAAGTCTGCGTCGGTCAGGCTGTTGGGCGTGGTGCCCAGGTGCAGCTTAAACATGAAGGAGCGGGCATGTTCCTCCGGCAGGGGGATGTAGATACGCTTCTCGAATCTACATAAAAACACACACACAAACTTCTTAAACTCCACTTCATCAACCTTTATCATTGATTACACACTGATGAAGTGTATTGTGTAGATTTATCTTAATTTAAAGTCAACATTTCCGGCATATTTTCACGTATTCTCATGATATATCAGGATCCACTTCTGAGTATCGCTTAGTGACTCAGGTGTCTAATTCTAGATACAAACAAACAGTCACAGACTACACGCTCCTGAATTCACTGAGTCATGAGGAGGTGAAAAACCTGTTCTGTGTCTGCTCTTTTCACGTGACGTCATTGTTACTAGATGAGCTGATAAGCACTCCGAGTGTGTGTGTGTGTGTGTGTGTCGACACCCGGGCAGCCATAAAAAATAAAAACAGCCTATAAACGGAGGCTTCCTGAAATAGTGACTTGAATCAAACCTTTAAACTCCGCCCACTCTGCATTATCATGAGCGCTGTCATATGCACGTTGCTACGGATACGCTTCAAGTGGCGTTTCTCCACCAGCCTACAAAGCAGTCCTTTATGTCATGAAAGAATCAATTTGCTTACCGTCTCCTGATGGCGGAGTCGAGCGTCCACGGGATGTTGGTTGCTCCGAGCACTAGGATTCCCTTATTGTCGTTCCCAACACCTGAGAAACATCAAGAAGTGTGAAAACTCAGATTTTTATTTATTTTTTTTTTTTTGAGAGTCAGAACCCAAATGTTCCACAAACAAGAAATAAACGCCTTCGTGGTAGAGCTACATGTGGCTGATTTCTGATGGACAGAAGAACCGAGGCGTTCCTCACCCTGCATCTGCACCAGGAACTCGGTCTTGATCCTGCGAGCCGCCTCGCTCTCGTTCTCGCTCCTGGAGCCGCACAGTGAGTCGATCTCGTCGATGAAGATGATGGACGGACTGTGCTCTCGGGCCAGCTCAAACAAATTCTTTACCAGCCTGAAGGAAAGGAAAAGCAGCGAGGAACAGAATGGCAATCAGTGCAGCGTTTAAAAATTAAATCGACTTAAAACGTTAGCCGTCTTTATTTACAGCGATCAGTCATCAGGGCTTTCTGGCGGTCATGATGACGGTGTTTGATGATGATTACATAATTATATTT
The DNA here is from genome assembly GCA_011419295.1 of Clarias macrocephalus. NCBI lineage: Eukaryota > Metazoa > Chordata > Actinopteri > Siluriformes > Clariidae > Clarias > Clarias macrocephalus. The sequence continues at coordinate 15,281 of JAAGKR010007955.1, read as the reverse complement.
TACTTCCTGAGTTAGTCAGGGTTAATATTTCTTATAAATTTTGGAGTCCTAGTCGAGGTGAAGGAGGCGTTTGGTTACGCACAGTCATGAGCTGTTCCCCACAGAACTCACTTCTCACTTTCTCCCAGCCACTTGGACACCAGGTCTGAGGAGGAGATGGAGAAGAAGGTGGAGTTGTTGGCCTCGGTGGCCACGGCCTTGGCCAGGTACGACTTCCCTGTTCCAGGAGGGCCGAAGAGCAGGATGCCCCTCCACGGAGTGCGCTTACCTGAGAGCCGAGAGAAACCACCGTTACACATTTATCTTTGCCTGTAACGTGTCTTTTATTGGTGTAGTGCAACTTAACATGCAAATGAGCTGACACACCTGAAGGTGGTCCGGGTGTGGAGTGAAGGGGAAACACTGACCTGTGAAGAGGTGTGGGAATTTAATGGGCAGGATAACAGCTTCCTTCAAGGCCTCTTTGGCTCCTTCGAGTCCGGCAACGTCGTTCCACTGGATGTTCGGTTTCTCCATGACGATGGCGCCTGCATGCGAACGCACTCCATTAGTGTGTAACCTTTCTCATTGTGCGCCATCATCCTGGGTGACTGGTTGCTTGTCCATTTACTCAGCCAACTACCTACCTGTCCTTCTGGGCACCTCTCCACTCTATCCTTCCAGTTATTTATACTCCCTGCTAACCGTCCACCCCATCCTTCCGCCTCCCCGTCCACCCCATTCATCCTGCTCCCTGTCCTCCCCGTTATCTGCCCCTCATTCTTCCTGCTCCCTGTCCACCTGCCCTTGCTTTCCAGATTCCCCTCCCGATTCCTGTTCACTTGTGATTCCATCTGTCTATTTGTTCAGCTATCTGTATAACCATCCACCTGCTTGTTGCCATCACCTGTTGAAGCACATTTTCCATCCATCTTTCAGTTTATTGCTATCATATATGAAATAATCCTTCTTCTGTCAGTGAGGAGGAGTGTGTGTGTGTGTGTGTGTGTGTGTGTGTGTGTGTGTGTGTGTACAGCGAACCTGAAAGCTGGTTCTGGAATTTCTTCTTCTCCGGATCGTCTCCTTCATCGCTGTCGTTTCTGTAAGAACAAAAACAACAAAAATCACACACTCATGACCAGGCTAGTGATGCAAAATCAGACCGATACAAGATACATCACACACACACACACACACACACACACACACACACACACCCTTTTTCATCCGACTGCGACTCCTTGACAGGTTTAGCCGGAGCTTTCTCCTTCTTCTTCAGGTACTCCTTCAGCTTCTCCGCTCGGTCCAGGTACTCTGCGCATTTGGCTCTGATGCTCTGTTTGGCTTTGTCTCCCTGAGCTTCATCTAATTTCACCATCAAACATACACACACAGACACACACACACAGGCTGTTAGTTCAAACACTGAATGCTTTAGACACAATTATGAGACCAGGATTGAAGGAGTTTGACGCTCCTCCGACATCACACCTACATTTGACGACGTGTAGGAAGTACTGAACTGCATTCTGGTACAGCCTCAGCGCCTCCTCGTAGTTCTGCGCCTTGTCCTCCTGCGCCGCCTTATTGGCGAGATCTATAGCTTTCTGTGAAGACAAAGTGGAAAACCTAACGTCTCACGATCGTTTCTACAGTAACAGAAGATTCAAATGTATAAAAGCGTAACGTCAGTGACTGCCCTGTCCGCCCTGTGACATGTCTTGGTGCACACGTTGCTCAGTTAAACGTTAAACTCTTGTATTTGTAGTTTAAACGCTGCGCTTGATTTTTAAGCGAGTAAACTAATGTTACAAGGAACGGGCTACATTTAATTACTCATTAAATTTTTTTTTAAAGGTTAAGAATTGTAGCAAAATAGGGGAAAATTGTGATATCAAATCGTGTAATTTATAGAATTGCGTTTTTGATCGAATCTACACCGAGGTATAATAATAATATATCGGGTGGTGACTGTTGATTCCCATCCCGACACATCACATTCTTTACATCAAAGTGAGTCAAAACAATGTGTACATTCTTCAGGAAAAGAAAAACCCTGTATAAATATTTTAATACTAAATTTATTGTTACACATTATATATTGATACATAGAACATTATTAATAATATGTAAATATAATATACATCATACTATTTTTCTTTTCCTGAACTGTGCATACGTTTTCTTGGCTGAATGAGTATATATTGTACTATACATGTCTACTTTTTTGACGTTTCGCGGTTGTTTTTACAGGTCTATTATGTTACTACGCTTGATACTGGATGTTTGATGTTAGCAAAAATGACTACAATGTGAACTGGGCTTTAAATAATCCCTTTCAGGGAGGTGACGGTTTCAGGACTTCCTCACACCGCCCTGTCGCTGATTAGTGACCTATATATATATATATATATATATATATATATACACACACATTTTTATATACACACATATGTTTATTTATTTAAGTTAATAATACTAATTAAGAAACGCTTTTGTTTTGTTTTCAGGGTCATGTGTGATATTTTAGGAAGTGTGTACGTTAAAAGAGAGACAGAGACAGACAGAGAGAGACAGAGAGAGAGACAGAGAGAGAGACAGAGAGAGAGAGAGAGACAGAGAGACAGAGAGAGAGAGAGACAGAGAGAGAGAGAGAGACAGAGAGAGAGAGAGACAGAGAGACAGAGAGAGAGACAGACAGAGAGAGACAGAGAGAGAGACAGAGAGAGAGAGAGACAGAGAGAGAGAGAGACAGAGAGAGAGAGAGACAGAGAGAGAGAGAGACAGAGAGACAGAGAGACAGACAGAGAGACAGAGAGAGAGAGACAGAGAGAGAGAGACAGAGAGAGAGAGACAGAGAGAGAGAGAGAGACAGAGACAGACAGAGCGAGAGAGACAGAGACAGAGGTGTAAACTCATGTATTGCTCTTATTTGCTCATGAGTGCTTGGACCCCGGTAATCGCTGCTGGTTCAGAGTCAAGGCGCTAGGCTAACACGAGCTAGCTCGCTACTTCCTATTAAAAAACTAAAGTAAAAAACACTTACAGCTTCTAAACAAACTCAATTCTTTTACAATAACTTGCTTTTATAATTTTATTAACGGTTACAATCAATTTAATGAGCGTTTTTCATAAGAAAAACAAACTCGGCTAAGCTAGGCCACTGGAGGATGACGTTTCCTCCCTCGGCCGTGTCCCAAACGCTGCCCCCAAGGCTACACAGGTCGCCTACCAAACCGCAGCGTCCACACCCTACCTAGTGCACTAGACCGCGCCACAGTGAGGGGTTTGGGACACAGACATAAACTAGCGCAAACACACGCAGCTCGTCTCAGTTCCTCGTTAATGTTATTAAATATCTCTCTACGAGATTAGCATAGCATTGTTTCCCGAGCTAATCAAGCTAACAGCTCAAGCCTGACGTTAACTCGCTCACCTGCAGGTTGTTGTTGGCAGCCATAGGGGCTGGGAGAATCTCGCGGTTTTACTGGAACACGGCGTGTTTATATCTTCAGGTATATAGAAATAAAAGAAGTACTGCGGTGTTTCCCAAAGCATAAAAATAAGCACTGATACGAAGCGATTTATTTCCGTTCTTTCCCGTGTTGTTATTTTAATCCGGCTGGATCATGGAGGGGGAGAAAACTTCCGCGTTAAAAATGTCGAATGTCACTTCCGCCTCCCGGAGTCACGTGTGCAAAAAAAAATCCTCCTATGACGTCACAAGACACGCCCCGTCCATCACGGGCGCACCTTGTTTGTCAAGCAGAATAAAATCCCTGGATCGATTGATTGATTATTATTTTTTTGATTAATAATATTTATTATTACAGAACATGATATGATAAAAAAAAAGTAAAAGAAAACATTTTTTCAAGTTTTACTCATAAGTACCATTGGGACGGGACTAGTTTTACTGGGGGACGTTGGAGAAGTTTCTGTTTCACAGAGGTACCTTGTGATTTTAATCCCGTCCGTATCTGCCATGTCGGTCTTTTTCTCACACGACCTCTGTAAAAATTCCAGAGCAAATGACCTGCTGTTTTTCAGCAAACCCGGCGGTCCTCTGAGGAATCTAATCCCGTCCGAATGCGAATGTCTCTGTTTGCAGAAAATGTTTTTTTCTGAATCGCGTTCTTTTGTGTATTTTGTATTTTGGTCAACGTGAACTACCGTACAATCTCTAGAGCACCGGTATTCGAATTTCTGCTTTCTACACTCCAGTAGAAATCCTCATCCTCAACACATGTCTTGTGCACATGTAAAAGACAGACACGCCCACCTCCGTAATAAACACTGAGACGTTAGTCCCGTCCGAATCCATACATGAAATGACAGACGTCGGCTGAAGAAAATTCAAACTCAAACGTCCCCCAGTAAAACTAGTCCCGTCCGAATAGTGCTATATATAATAGTGCTATTTCATTTTCTAGCAGGATTTGGCACCTGCCCACACTGCGTACCACCCAGACTGTTGCATGCCCAGAGTGAAGCGTGGGCTGGATTAGTGATGGTTTGGGCTGCAATATTTATATTATTCCCTAGGCTCAATACTTGGACGCGTGACTGCCAAGGACTACCGAACCATTCTGGAGGACCATGTGCACCCAATGGTTCAAACACTGTATCCTGAAGGCGGTGCCGTGTATCAGGATGATGATGCACCAATACACACAGCGAGACTAGTGACAGAGTGGTTTGATGAACATGAAAGTGAAGTTGAACATCTCCCCTGGCCTGCACAGTCACCAGATCTAAATATTATTGAGACACTTTGGGGTGTTTTGGAGGAGCGAGTCAGGAAACGTTTTCCTCCACCAGCATAACCTAGTGACCTGGACACTATTTTATAAGAAGAACGGCTCAAAATCCCTCTGGTCACTGTGCAGGACTTGTATATGTCACTCCCAAGACGAATTGATGCTGTATTGGCCGCAAAAGGAGGCTCTACACCGTACTAATGAATTATTGTGGTCTAAAACCAGGCGTTTCAGTTTCATTGTCCAACCCATGTATATATATGTAAACTATATATATACTGTATGTACACACTATATTGCCAAAAGTATTCGGTCGCCTGCCTTCACATGCATATGAACTTGAGTAACATCCAATCCCTTAACCATAGGGATTAATATGATGTTGACTCTTAACAGCTTTAACTCTTCTAGCAAGGCTTTCCACAAGGTTTAGGAGTGTGTTTGTGGCAATTTTTGACCATTCTTCCAGAAGCGCATCTGTGAGGTCAGACACTGATGTTGGAAGTGAAGGCCTATCTCACAGTGTCCGCTCTAATTCATCCCAAATATGGTGTTCTGTCGACAAACTGTTCACACAAAGTTGGGAGCATGAAGTTGTCCAAAATGTCTTGGTATGCTAAAGCATTAAGAGTTCCTTTCACTGGAGGTAAGGGGCCGAGCCCAACACCTGAACAACGACCCCACATAATAATCCACCAAACTTTACACTTGGCATGACTGTCAGTCAGACATGTACCGTTCTCCTGGCAACCACCAAACCCAGACTCGTCCATCAGATTGCCAGACAGAGAATTGTAATTCGTCACTCCAGAGAACACGTCTCCACTGCTCTAGAGTCCTGTGGTGGCGTGCTTTACACCACTGAATCCCATGCTTTGCATTGCACTTGGTGATGTAAGGTTTGGATGAAGATGCTCGGCCATGGAAACCCATTTCATGAAGCTCTCTACGCACTGTTCTTGAGCTAATCTGAAGGCCACATGAATTCTGGAGGTCTGTAGGTTATTGTAGTGCATTATGAGTCTCAGAGGTCTCAGCTGACCCGCTCTGTGATTTTATGTGGCGTACCACTTTGTGGCTGAGTTACTATCATTCCCAATCACTTCCACTTTGTTATAACAACACTAACTTTTGACTATGGAATATTTAGTAGTGAGGAAATTTCACAACTCAAGCTGCATAGATCCATGCTACCAACACCGCATAGGTCAACGATCATTTAAAAATATGTATGTGCTAATATTGAAGCCAGTGTGTTAACGATGTATTTAAGTTTGCAGATAAGTCAGGTAGGACAAAAGTTATCATTACTTTTATAAAAGGTAAATTTTACCACTACCAAAATATGGGAATAATGTTGCAGAAATGTAGAACTCTCAAAATGAGCATATTATTATTATCATTATTATTGTTTGGTCATAGAAACAACTAAAAACAAACAAAAAAACATGAGCTCATGTGTATCTGTGCTTTATTTTTCGCTCAGTCATGTTTGTATAATTGGTTAAAATGAACTAAAATTCAGTTAATCACAATCCATATTTAGTGCTGAAAAAAGCATATGTCACTCTATATGCACAATCCTGAGCCCTGTATATGTTTAATACACAACAACAAAACAAATAATGGCTAAAATGCTCTGAGCTTTATGGGCCACATGCATGTGCCCATTGTGCCCACTCTCTTTCTGGTGTGCCCGGGTGGTGGATAGCAGAGGTGCTTGGGCCTGATCATTGTTGCTTTGGAACTATATTTAATATTTATTATGTTTAATACAGAATATGAGATGAGTAAAAAACAAGTAGAAGAAAAGATTTTGCAGTTTTACTCATACTTTACTCATACACCACCTTTAAACAAACAAACCTTAAAATGAAGATTTTAACATGTTTTAGACTGACACTGATGCTGAGATTTAAGACTAAATTTAATACGGTAGGTGGCAGTATGCAGCGGGCCACCATTAAACACGAACAGAAGAAGAGGGAGGAAGTAGATTTTTGCGCTATGCCTAATATTATTGATATCTGGGGAAAATGTCAAGAGTAACTCTCTTGCATGCCTTCCTACTGTATCAGCTAGTAAGTACAGCTACTGTACGGCTGTGTAGATCAGAGGATTGGCACGTACTATGCACACAGAGATTTTGGAGGAGACAAACAGCACTAATGACAGCACTGTCTCTAAACAGCGGTCTACTTCCATGTTCAGGCTTTGTTTTCTGGTTCGATCTGTGCCTGAGTACACCGCACTACCCTCGAGACCACCTTTCCACCGACCAAAATGACCCAGACTTTGGGGTCAAGTTGGGGTCAAATATCATATGTGAAAACGACCTAAGAAATCCCAGTAGACAGTGTCTAAGACCGCGATGTTTGCTTCTCCCAATCAGATACAGATACTGTCCGGTACAGTTAGCGCAGTAAGTCTGCTGATCTTACCTCATGGCCATGGCATTAAAAGTGATTTTTTTTGGAAGATCAGACTTGATGAATCCTTAGATCGGTATGGGATTTATGGTCGTGCTACCCGATATCACCAAAATGAGGCTGGGTTCCCTGTTGAGTCTGGCTCCTCTCAAGGTTTCTTCCTATTGACATCTCAGGGAGTTTTCCCTTGCCACTGTCGCCCTCGGCTTGCTCACCAGGGACAATCGGATAGTTAGTGTCTATATTTTCTCCTGTACATTTTCATGTTAGTTTCCTTAATTTTCTTTTGATTCTGTAAAGCTGCTTTGAAACATCAAGCGTTATTAAAAGCGCTATATAAATGAATTTAACTGAATTGAATTGTGTGCAAAATAGGAAATTAGAAGACAATATCTGGCAACCCTACAATGCTTCACGGAAACAATGGCACACACTCACACACCTAGAGATTCATTTCTATACATAACAAACAGGGTAAAGGCTGTTTTGTGAGTAATCACACCTGCTGTTTGTCTTTATGCTTCCGTTGCTTTTTTTTTTTTTAATAAAATATATTATGATTCTATGTAATGTCATGTGAATCTAAATTGAACATCCTGTAAAAAAATATACACACCCTTATTATTTCTGTTAAGTGACAAGACTTTTGTCTAGGACCTTTCTGTCCTAATTAAATAATTAAAAATCGTGGCTTAGATAAGATTAAGATGAAGGTAAGATCAGCGTAATTTAGAGGCCTTTGCCTTTCATATGAGCCACTTCTGATTCCAAATGATCAACTAGAAGACTTTTGTCAGGGTGTGTACAGTATATGTATATATATTTAATAACTTTGCTTAGTCTTGAGTGAGACATGTTTTGTGAAAAATTAGGCAAAGACGAGGATCAGAGGAAGTGCGAGGTTGAGACAAACGGAGCTAATCAATGATTGATCACGAGATCATACACAAACCTTGTGGTCTTTCTGGACTTGAAGATGCTTTAACTTTAAACCTTCTCACACTGCGAAAACTTCTTCAATCAGGTCAAATTTGTGTCATATGAATCATTATGTTTTTTTCCTATTTTAAAAAATGTTTATAAATATAGTTAAATTGCTTCTTTTTTCCCTCTGCAGTGCACTGTACCTCTGTCAGGAGGTTCTAACTTGTATGTAGGCAGATTTTTAAGCAATACTATGAGTTAAAATTCAAAACTTAAAAAAAAAAATTAGTTGAAAGAAACCTGTTTCTCATCTAGATATTCCTGCAGCTTCTCGACTCGGTCCAGATACTGAGAGCACTTCTCTCGGATCTTCTGGTTTCCATCTTTCCCCTGTGGCTCGCCTGAGTGTATATACACACACACACACACACACAAAGAGAAGTGATACAAAATAAAAATAAATAAATAAATCCACAAACATGTACATATATATATATATATATATATATATATATATATATATATATATAGTGTTTTAAAAAAGTTATTGCGGGCGATGAGATTCAATCGATAGATTTAAGATATGCTTAGCTAACCAGCACTTTCCTGGCAAAAAGCTTCACTCAAAACGAACAAACATCAGACATGTGTTTGTAATCTTAGTGACTAGCTGAGTTACATGTAAACATTTTGGCTAGTAGCATCACTAGTGTACAGTCGTGGCCAAAAGTTTTGAGAATGACACAAATATTAGTTTTCACAAAGTCTGCTGCTAAACTGCTTTTAGATCAATTTATCGACAATTACATGACATTTATACAAAGAGTCAGTATTTGCAGTGTTGGGCTTCTTTTTCAGGACCTCTGCAGTTCGACTGGGCTGCTCTCAATCAACTTCTGGGCCAAATCCTGACTGATAGCAGCCCATTCTTTCATAATCACTTTTTGGAGTTTGTCAGAATTAGTGGGTTTTTGTTTGTCCACCCGCCTCTTGAGGATTAACCACAAGTTCTCAATGGGATTAAGATCTGGGGAGTTTCCAGGCCATGGACCCAAAATTTAAACGTTTTGGTCCCCGAGCCACTTAGTTCTCACTTTTGCCTTATGGCTCGGTGCTCCATCATGCTGGAAAATGCCTTGTTCTTCACCAAACTGTTGTTGGATTGTTGGAAGAAGTTGCTGTTGGAGGGTGTTTTGGTACCATTCTTTATTCATGGCTGTGTTTTTGGGCAGCATTGTGAGTGAGCCGACTCCCTTGGATGAGAAGCAACCCCACACATGAATGGTCTCAGGATGCTTTACTGTTGGCATGACACAGGACTGATGGTAGCGTCACCTTTTCTTCTCCGGACAAGCCTTTTTCCAGATGCCCCAAACAATCGGAAAGAGGCTTCATCCGAGAATATAACTTTGCCCCAGTCCTCAGCAGTCCATTCGCCAGACTTTTTGCAGAAGATCAATCTGTCCCTGATGTTTTTTTTGGAGAGAAGTGGCTTCTTTGCTGCCCTTCTTGACACCAGGCCATCTTCCAAAAGTCTTGGCCTCCCTGTGTGTGCAGATGCTCTCACACCTGCCTGCTGCCATTCCTGAGCAGCTCTGCACTGGTGGCCCTCCGATCCCGCAGCTGAATCCTCTTTAGGAGACGATCCTGGCGCTTGCTGGACTTTCTTGGACGCCCTGAAGCTTCTTAACAAGAATTGAACCTCTTTCCTTGAAGTTCTTGATGATCCTATAAATTGTTGATTTAGGTGCATCTTAGTAGCCACAATATCCTTGACTGTGAAGCCATTTTTATGCAATGCAATGATGCTGCACGCGTTTCTTTGCAGGTCACCAGGTTAACAATGAAAGAACAATGATTTCAAGCATCAGCCTCCTTTTAACATGTCAAGTCGGCCATTCTAACCCAGTCAGCCTGACATAATGATCTCCAGCCTTGTGCTCGTCAACATTCTCACCTGAGTTAACAAGACGATTACTGAAATGATCTCAGCAGGTCCTTTAATGACAGCAATGAAATGCAGTGGAAAGTTTTTTTTGGGATTAAGTTCATTTTCAAGGTAAAGAAGGACTATGCAATTCATCTGATCTCTCTTCATAACATTCTGGAGTAGATGCAAATTGCTATTATAAAAACTTAAGCAGCAACTTTTCCAATTTCCAATATTTATGTAATTCTCAAAACTTTTGGCCACAACTGTAGTTGTTAGCGAGCTAGTTTTAAAGTATCAAGATGACAAAAACTAAAAACATTATATCAGACAGCTTGTAGTGCAGGTGTAGTGATTAGGACTGTCGCCTTGCACCTCCAGGATCCGGGTTCGATTCCTGTCTCTGTGTGCATGGAGTTTGCATGTTCTCCCCGTGCTTTCCTCCGGGTTCTCCGGTTTCCTCCCACAGTCCAAAGACATGCAGATTAGGCTGATTGGTGGTCCCAAATTGCCCGTAGTGTGTGAATGAGTGTGTGAGTGTGTGTGCCCTGAGATGGATTGGCACCCTGTCTGGGGTGTACCTGCCTCGTGCCCTAAGTCTCCTGGGATAGACTCCAGGCCCCCTGTGATCCTGAATACAGGATGAAGCGGTATAGACGATGAGTGAGTGAGCTTTGTAGCGCAAGGATTTTGTCTTTTTTGTGTGTGTTGTCAACATGCAGCACAATATAGATTAAATATTATATTTTGGTTGCTGATTGTAAACCAGAGAAAAGATTTGATGTTTACAGATACAAAAATGTGTGAATTTAAAGCTAAATACTTCTAAATCCATGTAACTTGTAAAGTGATCATCTTTAAAATATACCTCATGCTAAATAAATCTTTATATTAGTAATAACATGCAGCATGTAAAAAATCCAGTTGGCTTTACCTTTATAGATCTTTTTTTTCTTTGAACCCCCCCCTTTTTTTTTGCATATCTCAAATTAAATTGCAATAAAATCATAACCAAAAAAAGCTGTTTATAAAAATGACTATACCTCACAAACTAACTGACATACTATAGTGGGGCCGAATAAATTTTGTGGTGTTTTAAAGTATTTTCTGCAAAGTTTGAGTGTAACACTTGTGGCACTTCTCTGCTTAAAAAAAAAAAATATATATATATATATATATATATATATATATGGAAAACAAATAAATTTTTTTAAATTGCACTTTTACTCAATTTATCTAATAACTTGTCGTTTGTTACTCTTAAAGATGAGGGTGCAAGGATTTCACTGCTGTATGATATATGAACAAATACTCCAAAAATAGACATTACAGCATGTTAAAATACTAAGATACAGTCTGGCGGAGCTCTTCTATGGCAGGTCTAACAGTTCAATGCCCCACTGCCTGTCGATAACAGTGCCGAAGCAGAGAGTGGTGCAGCAGCGCTTTAATCCCTTAAGCCTACCCAAGTCTCTCACTTCTCATCTGAACACTCTGCTAAAAGGATTCGGCTAAAGTGTCATTTTTGTTTTTAATGCTAATTCCATTGTACGCTATTAGATAGCCAAGCTCCAACTGACGAGGGCATAGGGAGCAATTCACGTACGCTTTACGATGTGCAGGAAATACTTCACAGCGTGCTGGTAGGACTTGATGGCCTCCTCGTAATTCCCAGCCTCATCCTCTTGGGAGGCTTTGGCAGCGATCGCTATGGCTTTCTGTGATAGAGAGAGAGAGAGAGAGAGAGAGAGTCAGTTTTCCAAACTAACTATTTTACTTTACTAACTTTTACCCCTAACTGTTCCGCTCTGCCCCAAGGGGTAACTTTAGTCATGAAAGTGTGTGTGGGTGTGAAAGTGTATGATTCTCTGCATATCATCCAGGGTGCACAGTTTTCCCAGGATAGACTCCAGGTCTCCCTCCACCCTGACCAGGACAAGTCACACCTTCTACTTCCACTTTCACTCTAATTAAAAAGGTAGTGTACCTTAAGCAAAAAAGAAAAACAGTAGATGCCACTAATGAGAATAAGTTTTTAACACCAATGTTTTATACACTTTGATACACGATACACTTTATTACACTTTCCTTTAAAGTTTAACAATACACCACAAAAGGGTACGAAATCATTTAGTACCTTTTTTGTCCCTGGAAAGATTGAGTCTAACAATAACAATAATAAATAAAGTGTTTTAAAAATGACTCCACTGCACCTGTGTCTGTAATCGATAGCATATAGCACTCTAGGGTATCAGAGCTCAGGTGTGTGTGTGTGTGTGTGTGTGTGTATACAAAGCACCTACCTGTAAGTTAGTGGGCTCCATTGTACGCCGTGATCACCAGCTGCTTTCTGAAGGCATGGCGAAGCAGAAACTGTGAGCTCGTGCACTTGTGTACACTCCGACATGGAACACCCTTCATGCACAAGAACAATGAGGAAGTCTTTCTCTCTTTCACACACACACACACACACACACACACACACACACACACACACACACACACACACACACACCATGATGAATAAAGTTCAGAAACATCCACCCAAACCGGTGGCGCAGTTTCCAGCTGACCTTGTGCTTCCAAACTATGACGTAATCACTCAGGGCTCGTCTTTCTTCCACTCTGTCAGCTTCGCCATTTTTTACTTATTAATCAAACAATTAACAAGGTACAAAAGTAAGCAAATTTAAGCAAAGTAAGTGAATACATAATCAAAGTTAAGTAAGTAACTTAATGAATAAATAAATACATAAATACATAAATAAATATTTAAATGGTCTTTGAATCACAGATCAGTGTTCCTCACAACAGCTAGTGAATCCCAGCCATCTTTAGTTACATGACAATAAAAGCCTACTTGACTTGAATTGACTAATTTTTATGCCTTCATTCACGAGAAACCACAAGTCCTGGTTTGACTTGTCCACCCATTGTATATTATTTTTTCACTCTATAGTATGTCTGTATAAGCTTTTTGAAATACTAATTTTTAAAAATTGTATATAGCATGTATGTATTATTAATAAAATAATTTTATAGTATAGTATTATTTGTTAGGTGACATGGTGGTTTAGTCACCTTGCACCTTCAGTGTCTAGGTTCAATTCCCACCTCAAGTATGTGTTTTAAGTTTGCATGTTCTCCCCATGCTTGGTGGGTTTCCTCACACAGTCTAAAGACATGTAGATTAGGGTAATAAGTCATTCCCAAATTGCCCAAAGATTTCTTTGAGAGGCTTCATAGCTCAGTGGTTAGAGCGCTGGTCTCGTAAACCAGAAGTCGTGAGTTCAATCCTCACTCGGGCCTTTGTGCCAAGTTTTGAAGATTATGAAAGGCAGCACCTTGGGTTACTTCCTTGAGTTGCTGGGTTCACGACAGTGCAGAGTTCCTGTATAGCATCTCCATGTCAGTGCAGACTCTTAAGGAGACGTGTTTCAATGATTAGGTCTGTGGAGGCTAAGGTTGTGGCTTCTAGGTCAATGACTACTGCCCTTGCACTCAAGCTGGCAAATGTTCTATGTCGATACAGGTTTTCAATACATGTACAACTGAGTCTTTGTGGAAAAGAAAGAAACCAAAACATGGACTGGACAATTTGGGTTAACACTGGGTCGGATTGTCTACAAGAGAGAAGGATAGAAAAGGATTGATTATGTCATGACCTCATCTAGCTTACAGGTCATGATGGAATCTACAAGTGGTGTTGAAGTCAAAGTGGGACTCTTGATTGAGCAGAACAACAGGACACATGTCTCAGAGAAAAAAACCCTTTATTTCTCTATATAATCCAATGCTACACTAATGCATATATCCCAGGGTTTCAAGTCAGTCCCATGACTGTACGACGTCCATCGATTTTATGCCTTAATTCACCAGACATTTGGTCACAAGTGCCACGTTGACTTGAACGCCCATTGGAGATAACTTCATAGATACGGTGGATTGATCCAAGTGACATGAGAGCCAGATTGCGCGACGTACCGCACATGCAGGTGAGCTCTTGGTTGAAGTGGTAAAGCTTGACCGACAGGCTTCATAGCTCAGTGGTTAGAGCGCTGGTCTCGTAAACCAGAAGTTGTGAGTTCAATCCTGACTGGGGTCTTTGTGGCAAGTTTTGAAGATTATGAACCATGAAATGCAGCAACCTTGGGTTACTTCCTTGAGTTGGTGGGTTCATGACAGTGCAGAGTTTCTGTATAGAATCTACAAGTGGTGTTCAAGTCAAAGTCGGTATATCCCAAGTATATCCCAGGGTTTCAAGTCAGTCTCATGACGTCCATCGCTTTTATGCCTTAATTCACCAGAAATTTGGTCACAAGTGCCACGTTGACTTGAACGCCCATTGGAGATAACTCCATAGATACGGTGGATTGATCCAAGTGACATGAGAGCCAGATTGCGCGATGTACCGCACATGCAGGTGAGTTCTTGGTTGAAGTGGTAAAGCTTGCCTGACAGGCTTCATAGCTCAGTGGTTAGAGCGCTGGTCTCGTAAACCAGAAGTCGTGAGTTCAATCCTCACTGGGGCCTTTGTGCCAAGTTTTGAAGATTATGAACCATGAAAGGCAGCAACCTTGGGTTACTTCCTTGAGTTGCTGGGTTCATAACAGTGCAGCATTCCTGTATAGCATCTCCATGTCAGTGCAGACTCTTAAGGAGACGTGTTTCAATGATTAGGTCTGTGGAGGCTAAGGTTGTGGCTTATAGGTCAATGACTACTGCCCTTGCACTCAAGCTGGCAAATGTTCTATGTCGATACAGCTTTTCAAAATATGTACAACTGAGTCTTTGTGGAAAAGAAAGAAACCAAAACATGGACTGGACAATTTGGGTTAACACTGGGTCGGGTTGTCTACAAGAAAGAAGGATAGAAAAGGATTGATTATGTCATGACCTCATCTAGCTTACAGTTCATGATGGAATCTACAAGTGGTGTTCAAGTCAAAGTGGGACTCTTGATTGAGCAGAACAACAGGACACATGTCTCAGAGTAAAAACCCTTTATTTCTCTATATAATCTAATGCTACACTAATGCATATATCCCAGGGTTTCAAGTCAGTCACATGACTGTACGACGTCCATCGATTTTATGCCTTAATTCACCAGAAATTTGGTCACAAGTGCCACGTTGACTTGAACGCCCATTGGAGATAACTCCATAGATACGGTGGATTGATCCAAGTGACATGAGAGCCAGATTGCGCGATGTACCGCACATGCAGGTGAGTTCTTGGTTGAAGTGGTAAAGCTTGCCT
>JAAGKR010007954.1:4569-33759 GCA_011419295.1 Clarias macrocephalus | reverse complement strand
CTTGTAAACAGTTATATTGGGATCTCAAATCTGAATTATTTTAATTGGAATAAAGAAATAGAATACCCTCAGAGATATTCTAATGTTATGCAGTTACCTTTTGTGCTGTTGCAGATCACACTGGAAATGTTTTTTTGCAGGGTCTTTAAAGCTTCAAAGTCATTAACATGGGAAATCTTGCTTTTGTCTTTGGTTATGATCTCCAGCTCGTCTGTTGTTGCACCGGCCACGCCAATGCCGTAAACACTAACACCAAGTTCTTGAAGCTTATCCGCAGCTTTGGGTAAATCATCTGGCTTTGTAGCCTTACCATCTGTGATGAGAAATAGCATCTGTGGGACACCTTTTGTCCCTCTCCCACCATTGGCTTCACTAAAGTAGTCCAGTGAGTAAAGTAGTGCCTCGGCTGTGTGTGTGCTTCCACTCCCATGCTTTAGATCATTTATAGCATTCTGCACTTCTCGTTTACTGTAGTAGCGATTAAGGGGAAATTTGATCTTAGGTGTGTCAGAATAAAGAATAGTACAAAATCTGACATTGTCTTTTCCAACCTGTGTGGTGTCTACCACTGAGTTCATGAAGAGCTTCATACTGTCAAAGTCATTTACTTCAATGCTGCTGGAGTCATCCACTAAGAAGATAACATCTGCTACCTGTGATTTCTGGCAAACTAAAAAAAAAAGAACCATGCGAAATAGGGACAAATGATGTGTAGAACATTTCAATAAATCTGTCATATGAAAGGAACACTGTTTAGATATTGTATGTGTTAATTAGTTTCGTTACCATATCATAACACTTTGTTATTATAAATACTGTATAAATTTGAACAATTTGAACAATTGTATGAACAATAGTATGTTCATACAACATTATTGTATGAACAACAAAGAAGGCAAAATTATGGTTCCCTTTCAAAAGCTACACTCGATGCTGTGTGAAAACGCTATGGGTACATCTCTTTGTTTCCGGTTGTGAAGCCTGTGTATGTCAAAACCGCCGAATACCTCGGCTTATAACCTCTGCCAGGCATGACGTCACCGAATAAGGTGCACCTGCAGGTTATAAATAGGAGTGAACTGGAAACATCCTCAGATCTTTTTGTCTTCAGGATCGCTTTGTGTTTGCATGTGTGTGTGTGCAACATAATCACGATAGGAACGAAAAACTTTATTTACCGATAATGGCAAGAGTTGGTTGAGAGATGCGTGCCTCTGTGTGATTTCTTTCGGAGGGCGATCTCCACGACTTTTTCTTGAGTGCTTGGGTTCAAGGAAAGTGCAAGCATTGTGATCTCCCTATTAAGGCACTTCGCGTGCACATTCCTGGGGCTCGCGTGCGTATGAGACAGTATTTCTCTTGCGGTCTCCGCGGATCAGGAAGTTTTGCAGGCATACCAAGCTCACCCGCTAAGAGTTCTGAGCACTGGCTGGTCTATTGATGGCACCGAGCCACAGACTTATTTCTCCGTGCCACCAAGCAGACGGCCCATGCTATTGGCCGTTCTATGGCATGGAGAGACCTCTGTGATTAAACCTCATGGGCATCGAGGTCATGTATCGCGTTTTCCTCCTTGATGCCCCCCCTCTCACCTTCCGGCTTCTTTGGTGATGCTGTAAACATCGTCGCCACTAGGTTCGGGAGGCGAAGCTCTACAAGCAGACCTCTGTGAGGTTTCTCCCCTGCCGTGCTCAGGAGTCGGGACTGTCGGCCACCCAGTCCCGACCAGGTCTGGTCCCCACGAGGTGTGAGGCGCAGAAGGAGAGTGTGCCGAGCCAGCTACCCCCTTGTAGAGACAGGGGAGGGGCTCGTCACGCTTCGCCTCAAAGAAAAAAAAAAGCACCGGACCTGAGGAGCATTATCTCAGCCAAAAAGTCCTGAGGTTGATGTGCCCAGGACCACGGGGGTGTCTCCCCCTGGGGAGGGATGTGTAAAAATTCCAAGAAGGGAATAAGACTCCTCCCTGGCACCCTTGGGGGCCGTTGTCTAATCTCCGCCACCACTGGTGTTTCGGGAAGCAGCAGTCTCCAGCGAAATGTTAGGTGCTCGGTTCCTTCCTGCCTTGTTTCAGGATGCTGGACACCTAACACCCCCCCACCCCCCCTTTGCACATTGTTCTCCGCGTTTCAATGGCGTGGTCTTCACTTCTATGAAACCGGACCGAGCGCATCTGCTGACTTGGCAATTACAGACCTTGCTGGGAAAAGGGGCCATAGATTATGTTCCCCTTCCAGATAAGAGATGGGGAGGTTGCATCCAATTTGACATATTCTTGGGCTGAACATCAAAATGTTGACAGCCAAAATGATTGTTTCTCAAATTCAACCAGAGGTTTGGTTTGTGACGGTCAACCTGAATGATGTATATTTTCATATAGAAATATTGCCACAACACAGGAGGTTCCTGAGGTTTGCTTTCGGGGGCGAAGCTTACCAGTATCGGGTCCTTCTATCTGGCCTAGCCCTGTTACCCCGCACATATAAAATGCACGGATGCAGCTCTGGCTCTATGATTCCAGGGCATTCGTATTCTGAATTGTATAGACGACTGGCTGATCCTAGCTTAGTCTTAATAGCTAGCGCTTCGACATCGGGATGTCGTCCTAGCTCATCTCCATTCTTTAGGATTGAGACTTAACGCTACGAAAGCCGTTCTCTTTCCTGATCAGAGGACAACATATTTGTTGGGTCTGGATGCCATGGCCCACATGTGGCCCAGATTACGCCTTTATGCGTTTCCTCTGATATTTCTGCTCCTAGGTGTCCTGGCGAGGGTCCGTCAACAGGGTTTGCGCCTCTTATCGATAGCTCCCCAGTGGCCGACCAGAGTGTGGTTCTCAGATCTAATATATCTCCTCGACAGCTCACCCTGGGTGATTCCAGTGAGGAGGTATCTTCTGTCTCAGGCGCAGGGGACAATATTTCATCCCCGGCCCGAGCTCTGGGACCTTCACGTTTCAACTGTGAATTATGCTGGTCTTCCAGCCAGCATAATTGAAACCATTTTAAGTGCCAGGGCTCCCTTCACTAGAAGAACTTATGCCCTCAAATGGAATGTATTTGAAAGTTGGTGCATGGTAAGACATGTAGACCCAGTCCACTGCCAGATTGTTTCAGTGCTTGAGTTTCTGCAAGAAAAGGTGTCCTCTGGCTTATGCCCTAGTACTCTCAGAACATACATAGCCGCTATTTCGGCATGCTCTGACCGATGGGGTTTCTGTGGAAAAGCACCATTTAGTTGCCCGTTTTATTCGTGGAGCTAAATGGTTGAGGCCGCCCATTAGAGCGACAGTCCCTTCATGGGACTTAGCTATCATACTCGAAGGCCTGGCTGACACCCCTTTTGAACCACTAGAGAGTCAGCGCCTGTCAGGCTTCTGTCTCTTAAGATGGTTTTTCTTATGGCTATTACTTCTTTGAAGAGGTTTGGGGACCTGCAGGCTCTGTCCGTCTCTCTATTCTGTCTAGACTTTGCCCCTGGGGCTAGTCAAAGCTATTCTGCATCCTCACCCGAGCTATCTTCTCAAGGTTCCATTCTCGACCATGCACTCAGTCGTTCTCGAAGCCTTCTGTCCTCCACCTTTCACAGCTCCGGAGCAGGAAAGACTTCACTTACTGTGTCCAGTATGTGCTCTTCGGATTTACATCCACCGCACTAGCCAGTGGCATAAGTCAGAGCAGCTCTTTATTTGCCATGGGGGTCGCAACCGGGGGGGCGGCCCCACTAGACAGACTCTGTCACACTGGGTGAGAGGTGCTATTGCCCTAGCCTATGAGGCGCGTGGTCACACTTCGCCTCTGGGAATCAGGGCTCATTCAACCAGGGGGATTGCCTCATCAATTTCTCTGGCAAGAGGCGTCCCCCTGCAGCAGGTGTGTGATGCAGCAGGCTGGTCCTCTCCACACACGTTTGTTAGATTTTATAGTCTGGATGTCAATGCTACTCCGGACTCGTGGATCCTTGAGTCAGCATCCCAGAGCTAGGTCTGAGACCTCCTTGGCTATTGTGCGCACACACTACACAACCTAGGGGTCCAGACACTTGCAGTGCAGCGGCGTTGGTATTCTCTTTCCCACAGCGTTTTCACGCAGCATCGAGTCTAGCTTTTGAAAGGGAACATCTCGGGTTACTTAGCTGTAACCCTGTTCCCTGATAAAGTGGGAATGAGATGCTGCGTTTCAATGCCGCACTGCTGGCGTGCCTGGACGTCCTTCAGACAAAATTGACCTGAGGATGTTTCTGGTTCACTCCTATTTATAACCTGCAGGTGCACCTTATTTGGTGATGTCATGCCTGGCAGAGGTTATAAGCCGAGGTATTCGACGGTTTTGACGTACACAGGCTTCACAACCGGAAACAAAGAGATGTTCCCATAGCGTTTTCACGCAGCATCTCGTTCCCACTTTATCAGAGAACAGGGTTACAGCTAAGTAACCTGAGACGTTTTCTAAAGCCTGTGCTGTTTTGCAGTGTTTATGGAAGGAAATGTAAAATATAATCTTTTGTCTGCGTCTTTCTGCCTATTTTCAGCCATTTTATTTCTACAGTTTCCTTTAAGGCTGTATGATGACTAAATAAACCTTGGCCTATATACCTATAGTGTACCATGTCCTAGTTTACCATGGCCAATACTCCAATCACTCATAACGTTACATACCCTGCCAGGTGAATGAATAACACTGAATACTGATTATGGCACCTGTCCAGGAGTGGGATATATTAAGCAGAAAATTAATAGACATTCCTTGAAGCTACTATGTTGAAAGCAGTGGAAATGGGCAAGTGTAATGACCTATATAACTTTGACAAGGGGCAAATTGTGATGACCAAATAACTAGGTGAAAACATCTCCGGAATGACAGGTCCTATGGAATGTTACTAGAATGCATTGTGCCTAGAGTGAGTGGGGAGCCTACTGCCAGGTATGTCTCTTTAGGTACAAAGCACTGTAGAAGAGAGGATACAGGATTAATTTTGCACATCGTCCTCTGCATTTCAATGGTGTGGTCTCCATTGCCATGAAACCGGAATGAGCGCATTTGCTGACTCAGTAATTAAAGACTTTGCTGGAAAAAGGGGCCATAGAACATGTTCCCCTGCCAGACAAAGAGAATTTGGCTTTTACAGTCAGTATTTCTTGGTTTCCAAGAGAGACGGAGGTTGTGCCCAATTTTACATCTTTGTGGGCTGAACCTCAAAATGTTTACAGCCAAAATGATTGTTCTCAAATCCAACCAGAGGATTGGTTTGTGACAATCGACCTGATGATGCATATTTTCATATACAAATATTGCCACAACACAGGAAGCTCCTTAGGTTTGCTTTCGGGGGCGAAGCCTACAGTATCGGGTCCTTCCATTTGGCCTAGCCCTATCACCCCGCACATATATAAAATGCATGGATGCAACCATGAAAATAATTAATTCTTCAATCAGCACATGCATTGGGTATGTTCCAAAATCTTTTAAATTAGCAGTTATTAAACCTATAATTAAGAAGTCTGACCTCGACCCAGGTCAGCTATCCAATTACAGGCCGATATCAAACCTCCCCTTTATGTCTAAGATTTTGGAAAAGATAGTTGCAGAGCAGCTATGCTCATATCTTCATAGAAATAGCACTCGTTAAAGTAGTAAATTACCTAGTTTTAGCCTCTGATCAGGGTTGCGTAACTATGCTTGTGTTACTCGATCTCAGTGCAGCTTTTGACACAATTGATCATAGCATTCTAATTCACAGATTAGAAAATGTAGTAGGAATTAAGGGAACAGCCCTCTCCTGGCTCAGATCCTATTTGACTGATCGTTATCAGTATGTAGATTTAAATAGTGATTATTCTGCATGCTCACTAGTGGAGTTTGGTGTCCCACAGGGTTCGGTTTTAGGCCCACTGCTTTTTTCCCTTTACATGATTCCTCTGGGCAACATAATCCGCAAGCATGATATTAATTTCCACTGTTATGCTGACGACACACAGTTATACATCTCAGCAAAACCAGATGAGAGAAACCAGCTTGCTAAAGTTGAGCAATGTGTAAAGGATATAAGAGACTGGATGAACTAATCTGCTTAATCCTGATAAGACAGAAGTTCTAGTCATAGGACCGCATGTAGCTAGAAGCAAGATTTTAGATCACACTGTAATTTTAGATGGCCTTTCTGTTCTATCTAGTGCAACAGTAAAAGACCTCGGTGTGATCATAGATTCTAGCCTTTCATTTGAAGCTCATGTAGACAATATCACCAAGATAGCATTCTTTCACCTCAGAAATATTGCCAAGTTAAGGAATATATTGTCACTAAACGATGCAGAAAAACGAGTTCATGCTTTTATCACCTCAAGGTTGGACTATTGCAATGCTTTACTACCTGGTTACTATCTAGGTGCATAAACAAGCTTCAATTTGTTCAGAATGCAGCAGTGAGAGTCCTCACTAGAACCAAAAGATATAAGCACATTACCCCTATCTTATCTTCACTTCATTGGCTCCCTGTGAAATTTCGCATTGATTTTAACATACTACTTTTGACATATAAAGCATTAAACTCGCACCGCAGTATCTGAGTGAACTGCTAGTGTCTTACGATCCGCTACTTCGATCAAAGGATGCAGCCTGCTTGTCAGTACCGCGTATTATAAAAACTACAGCAAGGGGCAGAGCTTTTTCTTACAAAGCCCCAAGGTTATGGAATAGCCTTCCAAATAGTGTTCAGGACTCAGACACAGTCTCAGTGTTTAAGTCTAGGCTAAAAACCCATTTATTTAAAAAACATTTTGTAAGTAGATTTGCCTTAGGTAAAGGAGCAGATCTGGGGGACTCATGGACGTAGAGTATTATGGCGAACTGATGTGTTTAGATGCTGTCTTCCCCACTCTCATTGATCACTCAGGTTTGTCGATGGTAAGGTGCTTGGTTGCTTTACATCTCAGGGAGCCCTCATGTCTGTGTTTCCTTCTGGCTCTCCCTGCTGTTATAGTTAGTCCTGCCGTAGTCCCTGCTTGCACTCTACACTAAATATACATTCACCTTATACATTATGTGACTGTGACCATACCTAACTATTATCTCTCCTCTTTTGCTCTCCCCTCTCCTGTTATCTCTCCCCCTCTCTCTCTCTCTCTCTTTCCCTCTCTCTGTCGAGCTACACATGTCGTTCCTGAGCTGCCATTGATCCAGACTCCCTGTGCCCTCTGGACTGGCCTGACTCATCCTGGTGCCCTGCTTCTGGTTGGAGATCTCGTCACATGGATGTCCCCTGTGTCTCTTTGGGATGCGTCTGATGTCTGGGGACGGTTTCACTCTACTAGGAAGATGCTTCTGGCCTTGCATGATGTTGACGGCCGTTTCTCTGCAGACTTGGCTACAGTCGCTCGATAGTTCAGGACTGGAATTTCCTACAAGTCTACCTGAGCCTCCAATAACTACCTGGACTCCATATTAACATCAATTAACAACTATTATACTGAACTGCCTGCCACTCAACACACAGTATGAATGCAGATCAATTCCTGCTTTCTGTTTCACCAAAATGAGGATGGGTTCCCTGTTGAGTCCGGTTTCTCTTAAGGTTTCTTCCTACTGCCATCTCAGGGAGTTTTTCCTTGCCACTGTCGCCCTTGTCTTGCTCATCAGGTACTATCTGACCATTTTTTTATTCATACACATTCATATTTCATACAAACTTAAATAATTCTTTTGATTGTGTAAAGCTGCTTTGCGACGATGAAAATTGTTAAAAGCGCTATACAAATAAAATGTAATTGAATTGAATATATAAACACTTCATCTGATTGTTTCTCTCTTGTCAGAATAAATATATTCTTTCTGCATGTTTGCCCCATGTGGAGGTAACATTAGATGTTTTTTCCAGATGAGAAATTTTGCAATTGTTTCCATTCCTGTTCACAACGCTCTCCCAGCTTTTCTTTTTGTTCATCTATTGATGGTCTCTGGCTAAGGAAAGGGCAATGATTGGTTCATCATTTAATATGTAGCATGGTATTTAACCAAAAAAGGATGAGAATTATTTTTTTGCAGCCAATCATAACAAAATGTTATATTCTGATTACATTCGTTAAGTATAAATGAAAATCTCATTTGCATCATCACTCTTGTAAACAGTTATATTGGGATCTCAAATCTGAATTATTTTAATTGGAATAAAGAAATAGAATACCCTCAGAGATATTCTAATGTTATGCAGTTACCTTTTGTGCTGTTGCAGATCACACTGGAAATGTTTTTTTGCAGGGTCTTTAAAGCTTCAAAGTCATTAACATGGGAAATCTTGCTTTTGTCTTTGGTTATGATCTCCAGCTCGTCTGTTGTTGCACCGGCCACGCCAATGCCGTAAACACTAACACCAAGTTCTTGAAGCTTATCCGCAGCTTTGGGCAAATCATCTGGCTTTGTGGCCTTACCATCTGTGATGAGAAATAGCATCTGTGGGACACCTTTTGTCCCTCTCCCACCATTGGCTTCACTAAAGTAGTCCAGTGAGTAAAGTAGTGCCTCGGCTGTGTGTGTGCTTCCACTCCCATGCTTTAGATCATTTATAGCATTCTGCACTTCTCGTTTACTGTAGTAGCGATTAAGGGGAAATTTGATCTTAGGTGTGTCAGAATAAAGAATAGTACAAAATCTGACATTGTCTTTTCCAACCTGTGTGGTGTCTACCACTGAGTTCATGAAGAGCTTCATACTGTCAAAGTCATTTACTTCAATGCTGCTGGAGTCATCCACTAAGAAGACAACATCTGCTACCTGTGATTTCTGGCAATCTAAAAAAAAAAAGAACCATGCGAAATAGGGACAAATGATGAGTAGAACATTTCAATAAATCTATCATATGAAAGGAACACTGTTTAGATATTGTATGTGTTGATCATTTTCCTTACCATACCATAACACTTGGATATTATAAATACTGTAGCTATTCATTGTATGAAGCCAAAAGTATGGTTTTGTAGTGTTCATGGAAGGGAAATGTTCATGGAATTTTTTGTAAACCAAGTATGCCCAGACTGCAAAAACTGTTCAGAAATAGGTTTAGGTTTGAGGAGCAAGAAAAAGGCTCTATTTAGAAACCTATTTCTGTTTTTTGAATGCTAAAAATGCAAAAAATCTAAGCTTTATTAGACTTTTTTCTTAATTAGGAAAATAAAGTTAATTTGTTATTAAGAAAATGTGTTAATTAGTTGGATAAATGAAATAGCATTATGTGTCACTAGCATGTTGCGAAATTGCTGTTTACATTTTCAGGAAAAATGTTGTGTTCAAAATTACATTTGTATGGCTCACCATTAACAGAAATGCAGATCTTAAACAAGACATTTTTATCTAAGAAACGCAATGCATCAAAATCTCTTTCCAGATAAACTTGGTCCTGAGTTCCACTGATATCTTGCAGTTGTGTGCTGTTAGCATTAAGTACTCCTATGGAGTATATTGTAATGCCTTTGTCTCTGAGGGCTTGTGCAGGCTGAGCAACAGCATCCTGAGATTCACCATCCGTGATCACAATGAGAATCTGTGGAGTGCTGGGACGGCCACCTTGTTGTGGATCAAAGTACTCTGTCACAAACTGGAGTGCCTTGCCTGTTTGACCAGTCATAGTGTCACCAACCAGTTTCTGCATATCATTAATGGCCTGCTGCATTTTATGTTTGTCAGAAAATTTGTTAAGGGAAAATTCAACATTTGAGTCTGAGCTAAATTGCACTACTCCGACCTGAACATTATCCTTGCCGATTACAGACTTAGAAATTATAGTATTCATGAATTTCTTTATCTTTGAGAAGTTTTTAGGGTCAATGTTCCCTGAACAATCAATCAAAAAGATGAGATCTGCCAACATGTTCTTGCAGGCTGTGAAACAGAGAAATATTTGATAGTCAATGCATCTATTAAATAACTGAATGTATTAAGTACATTTGTATTTATTTATAATTAAATGTACATTTGACAACCTTACCCTCTTCTAAACAAATGTCAGTAACAATTTCATTCTTGAGGGGTTTCAGTGAATCAAAGTTGGTGACAAAGTATATCCTCTTTGGATCAGCTGCTATCTCAAGGAGCTCTGGTTCATTTGCACCTTTCACTCCAATGGCGTAGATGGTCACCCCCTGTGCTCTCAGCTCTTCTGCTGGCTTTTTCACTTCATCCTGGGACTTTCCATCAGTAATGACAATGAGAATCTCTTGAACATTAGTGCCTCGAGTAATTTTAGCCTCTTTAAAGAGGTTGATCATGTTGGACAGAGAGTCTCCCGTCCTTGTGCCTCCACCTATCTGCTGAATTCCTTTCACAGCAATTTCAAGAGAGGCTCTGTCAGTACAATTATCCAGTCGAAACTCTGGTGTGGTGGTACTGGCAAATTTCACGACCCCCACACGAACCTGTTTTGGTCCAATTTCATACATGAGCCCAAACTCAAGAATACTCTTTTTCATGTCCTCAAAGTCTGCTGAAAGAATGCTTCCAGAATGGTCAATTAGGAAATAGATGTCTGCTTCTTCAGTCTGGACACATCCTAAAATAATTAAATATTTAATGCAATGTACAAAATTTATTTACATAGTTGTCCAAATAAACAAACAAACAAACAAGTATAAAATTGCAGGAGAAAAGCTTAAGCCTTTTGATAATATAATCCATTGTACTCAGAATGCAACCTGACCTCTAACATGCAAAAGTGATTGATAACAGTTTTTACTCTGCATCATTTTCTAATTGATATAACTTGATTTTATGATATGTAGCTTTTACATTGTTAAAATGTTAGATTAGAACATTATTCTATTGGTTTTACTAATGTGACCATTGTAACAAAGACTAGCCATGCAAGCACAACCTTACTCTGGGCATCCATATTTTTCTAACCTGAAGCACTGGAATGTGTTTAGGGAAAAACCAATGTAAACAGTAGCTGAGCTTTTGGAATTTTGAGTAAAGTGATTTGCACAAACTGTCATGTTTTATCAGGATGAATGTGTAATAGCTTACCTTGCTTTAAAGTGTATCTAACAGACTTGTCAATCGCTGAACGGAGAACATTGTTACACAGAGTCTTCCTTAGAATTTTTTCCCTTCCATTAAGCTCATAAAAGCTTTTCACACTGAAAACAAACTTCTCGGGAGGATAAGATGCAATCTCTTTCAGTCTCTCTACATTATCTTCCGTGACTCCAAAGGCATAGACCTGAACTCCACTTCGCCGTAACTCTGATGCAGGGATTGTGACATTATCCAGGGAGTCCCCATCTGTTATGACCACAGCAATCTGCTGCACTCCTACATCACGTCGGCTGCCCGTTTCATTGGTGAAGAGTTTCTCTCTGGCAAACTTCAGCGCCTCGCTTATTTTGGATTCCCCACCCTTAAAAGGTAAAAGTTTAATGTACTGCAGGATGTCTTCGTTGTCATCAAAAGTGTTTAAGTAGAAATCAACTGTGGGTGTGTCACTGTATAACACCATTCCCACCCGCACTCTGTCAGACCTTATCTCCAAGCCATTAATCAAGCGGTGGAGAAAGTTCCGAACCAGTCTGAAGTTTGAAATAGCAATGCTGTCTGACACGTCCACAATAAACACTATATCTGCCACCACTGGAACTGATGTGCAATCTGTGATGCAAACAAGGAAACATGTTTTTATATATAGTCATTATACAGTATATATATAAATTGTTGGCACCCCCCCTGAAATTTTTCAGTGAAAATCAAGTATTGCAAAAAAGTACTATATTAACACGTTTTGCTATACACATGTTTATTCCCTTTGTGTGTCTTGGAACAAAACGAAAAAAGGGAGAAAAAAGCAAATTTGACATAATGTCACACAAAGCTCCAAAAATGGGCTGGATAAATAAGATTGTTCCAAGCATGTGATGCTCCTTTAAACTCACCGAGGTCAAGTAACAGGTGTGGGCAATATAAAAATCACATCTGAAAGTAGGTAAAAAGGAGAGACTTTCACTTAGTCTTTGCATTATGTGTCTGTGTGTGCCATACTAAGCATGGACAACAGAAAGAGGAAAAGAGAACTGTGTAAGGACTTGAGAACCAAAATTGTAGAAAAAAATCAACAATCTCACGGTTACAAGTCCATCTCCAGAGATCTAGATTTGCCTTTGGATAAGCAGCCCCAAACAAGTTCCAAAGAAATTCAAGCTGTCCTGCAGGCTCAGGGAGCATCATTGTCAGCACGAACTATCCATCAACATTTAAATGAAATGAAACGCTATGGCAGGAGACCCAGCAGAACCCCACTGCTGACACAGAGACATAAAAAAGGAAGACTACAGTTTGCCAAAATGTACTTGAGTAAGCCAAAATCCTTCTGGGAAAATGTCTTGTGGACAGATGAGACCAAGATCGAGTTTTTTGGTAAAGCACATCATTCTACTGTTTACCGAAAACAAAAAGAGACCTACAAAGAAAAGAACACAGTACCTACAGTCAAATGTGGTGTACGTTCAAAGATGTCTTGGGGTTATTTTGCTGCCCCTGGCACTGGGTGCCTTGACTATGTGCAAGGCATCATGAAATCTGAGGATTACCAAAGGATATGGATCAGAAATCAGATCAGATCAGGATTATGGGTCAGAAAGCTGGGTTTGCATCTGAGATCTTAGGTCTTCCAGCAAAGAACCTCAATATAGATGGCAACAAAGCACTGGAGAGAGTCCAGATCTAAATCTGAAGGCGCAATTCCAACACGAGAGACCTGGAGCAGTTTGCAAAGGTATAGTGGTCCAAAATTCCAATTGGTTATAGTAAGTGACTGATTTCAATTATTTTTTTCCAAAGGATATGCAACCAAATATTAAGTAAAGGGTGCCAATAATTTTGTCCAGCCCATTTTTGGAGTTTAGTATGATATTATGTCAAATTTGCTTTTTATCCTCCATTTTTTTTGTTTTGTTCTAATACACACAAAGAGAATAAACATGTGTATAGCAAAACATGTCTTAATGCAGTACTTTTCTGTGAGAAATACCTGATTTTCTGGAAAAATTTCTGGGGTGCAAACAATTTAATTCAAATTTTCATCTCATTCAATGCTTTTTTTTTTTCATTTCTGAAAAAAAAGACAATCTGACCTTCAGGTGCTTTGATAATTTCTTCAGTTTCAATGATAGTCTTCACATCTTGTGCTAACTCTGTGGCATTTTTGGTTATTGCATTATGTACAGTAGGAATGCCCTGTAAGCTAGGCACTTGTTGTGCTGGAAAATTATCTGGACCAGATTCTCCAGGTAGACTAGGTGATGCGAGCAGGATTAGTTCTTTACTGAAGTCGACATTGACAACAGTCACTTCCTCATCCTTTAATGCACGAAGTGCTCTGTGTGTATCACCATGCGGTTGTCCTTTGGTCACGATCAGCAGATACTGCTTATTTCCCTCTGCAATTCGGCTGCCTGCTTCCGGGGTGAAGAGGTGAGTGCGCACATAATCCATTGCCTTTCCAAGTTTGCGCTGTCCAGTGCCTCGGAGTTGAAACTTGCGAATAAGTGCAAGTGCTTCATTTTTAGTTTTGTAAGCATCAAAATAAAATTCCACTGAAACATTTTCACTAAACTGAGCCAAAGCCATCTGATTGGATGAACTCCCCACGTTGAGTTGATCGACTAGGCGATACAGGAACTGTGACACCTTTTGGGTCTGTTCTACTGAGCTGTCCACCAACACCAACACATCTTTGAACTTTGGAGCTAGAGCTGAAAGCAATAACAGCATAACAGTAGTAGTAGTGGTTCACTGCCATATTATAATGTACTATTAAAGTTGATGATGAATAAAGTTTATTTCTAATCGTTGAAACATTACCTTGCTGTTGGGCCTCGGCAGAAATACACACTTTGTGTACTGTGGAGCTTGTTGCTTTTACCAGCTCCTCATAGTCTGTGAAACTTAGTACAAAACGCTGATGCGGTTTGTTAGCAATGGACTCTAGCTCTGTAATGCTATCTTTACCAACCCCAATGGTGAAGATTAACACCCCCTTTCTCCGTAGCTCTGTGGCTGGAATCTTCATCTCATCAGCAGAGCCACCGTCTGTGATCACCACAGCAATCTGTGGCACACTCTGACTGATTCGACTGCCACTTGATTTTGTGAAGTAATTGTCTCTGATGAATTGGAGAGCTTTACCAGTTTCAGTGCCTCCCCTTAGGTAGGTAAGTTTGTTGACCTTCTCCAGCAGGTCATTTTTGTCTGCATATTGCCCCAATTGGACCTCATCTTGGGGGTTATTACCAAACTGGATGATTCCTACTTTGACTTTATTAGGTGTGACATCAAGAGCTCCTATGAAATTGTGTAGAAACTCCTTCACTCTTAAGAAGTCTGCATCACCAATACTACTAGAGCCATCAACAAGGAACACAATGTCAGCCAAATTAGCCTTGCACCCTGAAAATAAAAACACAAAAATGTAACAAACATTGTTTAGTTGAATCAATTTTATAATATAATTATTTAAACAGTAATATAAACTTATCAAAAGACAACTACACTTTTCGTTTGTGACTGTGTTGAATCTTACGGGACAAGGCTAGCTATACCCTGGATGGGGTGCTCAAGCACACACCCGGGGAACACTAATCAACCTAACATATCGTTAGACCTTGGTAAAGAAACTCACCAAGCATGGGGAGAACATGCACACTACAAGACTGTCGGACTGTCAATATTTAATTTTTTTACTTCTTAACCCCCATGCTGCCAGAATGTGATGCTTCATTGCCCATTTGTTGTGTAAATATATAGTGGCTTTAAAAAGTATTCAGTCCTCTAAAGATTTTGACCAATTATTTGTATTATAGGTTCAAATAATGTTTGGTTTAAAAGAAATTTTAAGCCACATACAGTTATTCATAATGAAATGTGGCAACATTCTTCCTCCTACGTAAGACAGGTACAGTGCATCACTGCTACGGCAAAAGGGGGAACTACTATAAGCAGGTAGGGATAATAATATTATGGCTGATACAGTATATATACAGTCGTGACCAAAAGTTTTGAGAATGACACAAATTCAAAAGTTTTCACAATGTTTGCTGCTAAATTGCTTTTAGATCTTTGTTTCAGTTGTTTCTGTGATATACTGAAATATAATTACAAGCACTTCATACGTTTCAAAGGCTTTTATCGACAATTACATGACATTTATGCAAAGAGTCAGTATTTGCAGTTTGGCTCTTCTTTTTGAAGACCTCTGCAATTCGACTGGGCTGCTCTCAATCAACTCAATCTCAAATCCTGACTGATAGCAACCCATTCTTTCAGAAGCACTTCTTGGAGTTATAATTAGTGGTTTTTAGTTTGTCCACGTGCCTCTTGAGGATTGACCACAAGTTCTCAATGGGATTAAGATCTGGGAAATTTCCAGGCCATGGACCCAAAATTTCAAAATTTTGGTCCCTGAGCCACTTAGTTATCACTTTTGCCTTTGGAGGCACGGTGCTCCATCGTGCTGGAAAATGCATTGTTCACCAAACTGTTGTTGGATTGTTGGAAGAAGTTGCTGTTGGAGGGTGCTTTGGTACCATTCTTTATTCATGGCTGTGTTTTTGGGCAAAATTGTGAGTGAGCCCACTCCCTTGGATGAGAAGCAACCCCACACATGAATTGTCTCAGGATGCTTTACTGTTGGCATGACACAGGACTGATGTTAGCGCTTCCGTTCTCTTCTCCGGACAAGCCTTTTTCCAGATGCCCCAAACAATCAGAAAGAGGCTTCATCCGAGAATATGACTTTGCCCCAGTCCTCAGCAGTCCATTCGCCATACTTTTTGCAGAAGATCAATCTGTCCCTGATTTTTTTTTTGGAGAGAAGTGGCTTCTTTGCTGCCCTTCTTGACAAGTCTTCGCCTCACTGTGCATGCAGATGCGCTCACACCTGCCTGCTGCCATTCCTGAGCAAGCTCTGCACTGGTGGCACTCCGATCGCGCAGCTGAATCCTCTTTAGGAGACGATCCTGGCACTTGCTGGACTTTCTTGGACGCCCTGAAGCCTTCTTAACAAGAATTGAACCTCTTTCCTTGAAGTTCTTGATGATCCTATAAATTGTTGATTTAGGTGCAATCTTAGTAGCCACAATATCCTTGCGTGTAAAGCCATTTTTATGCAACGCAATGATGGCTGCATGCGTTTCTTTGCAGATCATCATTGGTAACAATGAAAGAACAATGATTTCAAGCATCACCCTCCTTTTAACATGTCAAGTCTGCCATTCTAACCCAATCAGCCTGACATAATGATCTCCAGCCTTGTGCTCATCAACATTCTCACCTGAGTTAACAAGACGATTGCTGAAATGATCTCAGCAGGTCCTTTAACGACAGCAATGAAATGCAGTGGAAAGTTTTTTTAATTTTCATGGCAAAGAAGGACTATGCAATTCATCTGGTCACTCTTCATAACATTCTGGAGTATATGCAAATTGCTATTATAAAAACGTAAGCAGCAACTTTTCCAATTTCCAATATTTATGTAATTCTCAAAACTTTTGGCCACGACTGTGCATACTGTATAAACGTACAGTACTTTGCATGTCTGTAAGGAAAGCCACATATTACATAACAGACCAGTTTTCAGATGGGGGAAAAAAAATTAATAATGTAGACTCTAGGTTTTACATGAAAAAATAGCGCGTCTGACGAAGTTACCCAAAGAACTCATATTCCCCAGCATGCTCAGTACAACCTAACAGCTATTTTACTTAGAATACTGCACAAATCTGTATTGAACACTACTGCTTATGTTCAAGCAAAGCATTTCCACACCAAATATTAATAGTTTATTGTTTGTTATTACTTAGTGCTTTTTATAGAAGTTTCTTTTAATGTAGAAATGTTTTCAAAAGCATCATTGCATATGGCTTTTGTTTGGATGTTCCCAAGACTTTTGCACAGTACTGTAAATGAAACAGCTGTTATGTTTTAGAATGACTATGTTTTAGTATTGCCTGCTGTCATGCCTCAGCTGTTGTAGTGTACTTAGAAATTTTGCTATAGTCCAGCCACTCATTTGTGTGAAGGTGTTTGTGATTATTATATGTTACAGGGGATTGCTTTTTTATCACTTTTTCCTGTTTTGTTTGTGATGTTTTATATCTGCGTCTCCTGCCGCCTCACTGAGAATGTACCTGTGCTGTGTCTAAGAACAAATACCTGTATATTAAATATATTTATATATATTCACTGGTGAAATTCCAGAGTGGCATAATAGTTAGGTAGCACTTTCTTAAAACCCTCGGTGTCTAGCCACACATCATTATTTAAATATAATTATTATTTAAATGTAGGACCTGTGTGCAAAATAGCTTATGTTTGAAACCCTACAGGTTATAATTTCAGTTTGCCTTTAAGTACTAGGACGTCACCACTTTTGTGATGGTTTTGCTAAACACGGCTTGTTTAAAACTGCTTGTTTCTAAATCTTCCATTCAGAAAATTGTATCACCCATATGCCCAAACCATTATATAAATATTATATTAATGACACTTGGGAAAACTATGTGAACTTACCTGTTTTCTGTGCACTGCTCACTAGGAAACCTGATGCTAAAATAAAGACCAAGAGCAGTCCTTTTATGGTTCCCATGGTCTCAGTGATCTAATGGAAAAGTTAAAAATAATAACAAATATATTCATATAATTTACAGTAAAGACATGCCATCATAATTAATTCTGAATGTCAAGTTGGTGATGCAAGCATTAGTGACAGTTGACACAGTGTGAGGGTAAACACCTTTCAGAAAGCCATAAAAAGCAAGCTCTTAAACAAACTAAGCAAATGATAACCATATGTCAATTATTTTACTGCATATCTGACACAAGGTCACATTCTGCTATGTTATTTGGAAATGATTTTGGGCAGGATTTTAATGGAGTTCTAATGAACACTGGAGCACAATCAGCGATTATATACATCTAGAGGAAGTTCATTCCACCACCTAGGTGTTAGAACAAAAAAAGAGTCTAGATGCATGGGACCAGGTACGGAATATGGAGCAGTGTGGGGTGTGATTAGAACTGAGAGGTAAGTGGGTGCTAAGACATTTTTAGCTTTTGAATTTGATACAAGCAGCTACAGGAAGCCGGTGCAGGAAATCGGAGAAGTGTGGTGTGGGAGAACTTAGGAAAATATTGATATAGCTAGATTTCTGTTATAAATTCAGGAAGACATGGGATTATTAGATAGGACCAGGTAGAGAGCATGTTACACTGGTATTAGGGACAAGAGAAGACAAAGGCAAAGGCAACATCTACATAAGCCTGCATCAGAGAAAGAGAGAGCAGCATGCCCTCAATCAAAAGCAAAAGATAAACAAAAGAGACCTGAATAGAAAAACAAAACATGAGAAAATGAGTTAAAAGACACAAAATAAGTGAGAAAACAGCTTTTCCTTACAAAGCCCCAAAGTTATGAAATATTCTTCCAATTAATATTCAAGGCTCAGACACAGCTCAGTCTCAGTGTTTAAGTCTAGGTTAAAAAACCTATTTATTTACCCAAGTATTATGGTGAACTGGTATGTTTAGATGCTGTCTTCCCCAATCTCATTAATCACTCAGGTTTGTTAATGGTGTAGTGACTGGTTGCTTTACATCTCAGTGATCTGTCATGTCTCTGTTTCCTTCTGGCTCTCCTTTTCAGTTATGCTGTCATAGTTAGTCCTGCTGTGGTCTCTGCTTGCACTTTGCACTACATATACATGTATACACCACATTATACATTATGTGACTGTGACCATACCTAACTTTTCTCTCTCTCTCTCTCTCTCTCTCTCTCTCTCTCTCTCTCTCTCTCTCTCCCCCCTTGTCTCTCTGTCGAGCTACACATGACACTCCCGAGTTGTCAGTGATCCAAACACCTCTGTCTGGACTGGACCTGTCTG
The DNA here is from genome assembly GCA_011419295.1 of Clarias macrocephalus. NCBI lineage: Eukaryota > Metazoa > Chordata > Actinopteri > Siluriformes > Clariidae > Clarias > Clarias macrocephalus. Next base: position 14,843 of record JAAGKR010007954.1, on the reverse strand, counting down.
ACTCGTCCTGGTGCCCCACTTCTGCTTGGAGATTTTATCACATAGCAGCCCCGTGTGGTCTTCCTGGGATGTACAGTATGTGGTGACTGGGTACAGTACTTTACTATGAAGAGGGTCCTGGCCTCGGCTGATGCTAACAGCTGTACTCTGAAGACTTGTGACTGCAATCGCTCGATAATTCAGGTCTAATAATAATAAAGCCTACCTGAGCCTCCAATATCAAACTGGACTCCATTTTAACTTAATGGTATCAACTGTTATATTTAACTGCCAGCCACCTAACACACAGTATGACTGCAGATCAATCCCTACTATCTGTTATCACCCAAATGAGGATGGATTCCCTGTTGAGTCTGGTTCATCCTTTTTTTCCCTTGCCCCCGTCGCCCTCGGCTTGCTCATTAGGGACTATCTAATAATTTTTATTCATACACATTCAAATTTCATACAAACTTCCATAATTTTTTTCGATTGTGTAAAGCTGCTTTGTGACATTGACATTTGTTAAAAGTGCTCTACAAATAAAATTTAATTGAGTTAAATTGCAAACAAAAAAGAGTTTCCAAAGCCCTGTCCTGTCTCGAGGAGATGGAGGACCTTTATGTTTTGAGTTTTGTTTGCAGTTTAGTTCAGTTCCCTTTTAAATTCTTAATTAATAAACCCATGTTATCTCCAAACAGAAAGGTCTTCCCGAAAGTGCACAACCACTCTCGCACACTCTCGCACACTCGCACACTCGCATTTCTCTGTCCCCCTCTGAAGCCCTCCACCAGGGCTCTTCCATTCAGTGTTACATCTCATGATGCAGCGATCAAACTCATTCCATGTAACAATATAATCTTTTAATGTTATAACACATTATATAAATCACTTTGTAGCTACTCCACTCCACAATCTCAGTGTTTTTGGAATATTGCTTAAAACACCTTCAATTGGATAAGAAGCATTCTTTGTCAGTATCTTGAAATATTGTCACTTTTCTGTAGACCATTTATTAATAATTAGTTTTCTGTTTATTTCCATACACCTTCAACTGTAGTGCTCTTCTTAGGTTGTTAAATGAAAGTTCTTTTATTGCATTGATTGCATTCATGATTTAGCTAACAACCGTTTCTTAAAATTGTTGAAAAATGTTCTTATTTCTTAATATTTCTTAAACAACCATGTCAGAAAGATGTTTCCCCTGATTATAGAAAAGACCATGTTTGGATGTCACGTAAATGCTTGGTGAAGCTGCCTCATTAAAACTGACAGTAGAAATGACAGCTATGTTTAATAGTGAACATAAGAGCATTTCTATGCACAATACAAGAACTCATACCAATGGCGGAAATGGTGGCCCTAGGAAAATCACTTAATATGCTAGGGAGCCTTAAATTTCTACTCTGGAGCAATGGAAATGATGCAATGATTCATTATACATAGTGGCCACTGTACAAGCCTTTGGATTTGTTAAAGTATCTCGGGTTGTTTCAGGTGGTCCAGTCTAGACTCAGCAATGTCATGTGGAAATGAAATGAAAAGTCAGCTGACTACTTAACGTATTGAATGAACAGGTTCTTTTGAGCCTAAATTGGATAAGGCCAGGCAAACAATGACAAGATTCATCAGACTCAAACTGAAGAGTGAGTCTAGTAACATGAAGGATGATTCTCACATATAAACTGGCCACTAGAGAATCCTGATGTTAACCCCCTGTAAATACTTTATGGACTGTCTTCATTGAATGGCTTTCATCAATACAAGATCTCAGCAAGGAATAAATGAATAAATAAAGCCTGTGCAGAAATAAAATATGCAGTTTTACTGAAACCCTCAACATTTTAAAAACAGCTGCATGGCAGGATGAAGTGCAGAACACTACAAGAGGAAGTGTCAGCTAAACAGCTGTAAATAAATAGGATGTTTGGAATAATGACAATGAGCTTTAATTAGACGCGTAAAGCCACATGTCACATGTGCTCTGGGGGAAAAAGAAACATAATACCAAACAACAATAAACATAGCAGCACATCTGTCCCAAAGCTCAGTGGGGAAAAAAGTGCTCAGTAGCTTATACTGTACATCAGTGACATTCATGCCTTTGAGCTTTCAAATCCTTTCTTAGTAAAACATGTAATGGGCTAACTTTACAAACTGACATAATTTTGAAAAAGGGTGGAATAAACAAAAACATCCAGAATATTTGGTGGAAAAGGTGGTGGGGGGGTGACAGTAGCAAGTCAAATCTATTCACAAAATTATTGGGTGAGTTAATAGGTTTTGAACCTAGATGTAAACACTGAAACTGTGGCTGGATCCTGAATATAAAATTGTAAGGCTATTCCATAACTTTGAGACTTTGTAATTAATACAGTACTTACTGAACGTGACTAGGCACAGAACACAATGAGGAAAAAAAAAATACAGATGTCACAATCTAAACCATTAAGAGGAAGACAGGACACGATATTTATTTTGCCAAATTTTTCTAACATTTGTAATTTCTATTTTATAAGCTGGGTATATGTATGTATTTATATTTTGCATATGTTTTAAAAACTGTTTAAACCGCCACTTTGCTTTATTTTTACAACTAGCTTGTTTGAGAAAAAAAGAAAAGTTAGTAAATGAGCAAGGTTTAAAGTTTCTGCACAGATGCATGACATTTCTGTATCAAAACAAATGTGGTCTATTAAGATTAAAATCGAGTCCAGGCGGCACGGTGGTGTAGTGGTTAGCACTGTCGCCTTGCACCTCCGGGTTTGATTCCTGGCCAGGCTTGATTACCGTCTCTGTGTGCATGGAATTTGCATGTTCTCCCCGTGCTTGGTGGGTTTCCTCCGGGTTCTCCGGTTGGCGTCCCCAATGCCTGTAGTGTGTGAATGAGTGTGTGTGCCCTGCGATGGATTGGCACCCTGTCTAGGGTGTACCCCGCCTTGTGCCCTAAGCCTCCTGTGGTAGGCTTCAGGCCCCGCGACCCTGAATACAGGATTAAGCGGTATAGATGGTGAGTGAGTGAGTAAATCGAGTCCCTCTGTTTGTGAGGATGGGTGAGACTTTTTCCTAGTGTTTTGTTCATAAAACCTTCAAGTAAACATCCTGACCTCTTAAAGAATAAAGGAATATCTCAATCATTTACTACAAAATGTACAGACAAATTAATGCAGAAATGGTGCATTGTTAACAGGTTTTCTTTAAAGGAAAGGTAAAGATACAGTACATGGCACTAACCAGAAAAAGAAAAAAGGACTAGATAAAACTAGTGATGTGAATTTTGGTCCTGTTTAGTAAATTTGGTTCACCTTAAAAGTAATAATAAGTAATCATTTTGACTTCCAAAAAGCTTAGGAAAAGTTAACAGTATTATAACTGGTGATTGTTCTTATTGGTTCTTATTTTCAGCTACAGTATGGTTGATCTCATTGTATTATATTTTACAAAAAAAAAAAAAAAAAAAAAAAAACTTAATTTTATAGAACTAATGTGAGAAATTGTGCTTCCTGTGTCTCTGAAATGAAATGAAATAAAGGGCATATGCATATGCCAGTGGAAAGCAAATGCTTTTTTGTCTGTATATACGGTTCTTTTAAATGAACATCCTTTGTACTTAAATGCATCTTTATACATAAAAAACAATTTAGCTACATACTCTAGGACATAAAGGGCCAATTGTGTGCCTTAACCCTTAAATGGGTGAAGAACCACATTTGGTAACCCATTAATCCAAGCACAAAACAACAATAACATTAAAATAAGTGACCCTCGATGGGCGGAGAGCCATGAATGGTAACTTTGTTGACCTTTTGACCTTAATTTGCAACATAAAAATAACAATATGATAATTTAAAAAAAAAATCACAAATGTGAAATGCAGATTAAGAGTACAGATAGTCCCACCCATGAGTGTTTTTGCCTAAAATTAGTTTTAAAATATTTTTTGTATTTTTCATTAGCAAAACACTTTTACAAAACTGTCTGCCTTGCAGACATAGATGCATTGCAATTAGGTAACTGTAGACCTACATGATTACAATTCAAAAGAAAAAAGAAAGAAAGAAGGAACTGAAGATTAGTATATTAGTTTGAAGATAAAGATTCCTTCACTACCACCACATATCTAATACCCACATGCATTATGCAGTAAGCACTAAACACAGCCAACGGTATGCTTTACTTGATTCATAAATCAATTAATGAAGCTATTCCACACGTACACACACCTACTGCTCCCTTTAACATGACCTGAAGAATAAATCTGAAAGCTTCTCTCAGAAGCTGCTCACCTTAAAAATTTGATGTAGATATCATTGAAGCAAAGTTACCAGCTATGTGATTTTCAAAATCAGAAGTAGAAGTATAGCACATGCCTTATATATTGAGTTCTAGTTCATTAATGTGAGGCAAAAAAGAAGCAGGAGTCTAAAGAACACTTAAGCCACACCCCCACCCCTCAAACACTCTTACACCATCACCACAGGATGAGGTTTCCTAGGCACAACTTTCTAGGCACAAGTCCTTTCTTCCTTGCACTAAACCATGTCCAAAAAAACAAAAGTGGGATGTTTTCTGGGTGACCCAAACAAATATTAATACCAGGAGCAATAAGGGCATAATAGACCATGTTGTGTTCAAAGCTTGGATTAATTCACATGAAGATCATAGACAAACAGTATAGGACAGGTAAACAGCATCACAACAATATGCGGAATTTCCCTCAGCAGTCTATGATTCACTTGAAGCTCATTAATTTTACCTCAAAGCAATTCAATACAATAGGCAGGTTGTTATTGCAATTAAATCTTAGTAATTAAAATCCTACAACATTAGCTGTAGTGGCCAAGGAAAATAATTTCCAATTTAAAGCGTTTAATAAAGTAATCAAGGATTCATTTTCTAAATAAACTTGCTTCACATGCACTTCGTCATACGTGCATAATGTACAATACTCTCTGACTATATGAGGATTGCATGATATTATGTTAGATGTACTGTATGAAGTCTGATGTAAGATAAGCATACCCTTTCTTTCACGGAAGTAAATCAGACATAGAGTGTGTTGAATTTCTTCTTTTTTTTTTTTTTTTTTAGTTTGCTGCCATTTTAAACATCACATACCAAACTCTTACTGACCTCAAAATGCATAAAAGGAGAATAAAAGTTGTTTGGTAAACTTGCTCAAACTTTTTTTGCTTGCTTATTTTGCCTGTACAAGATACATGCAACACATAAACCATGGCCAGTGACAGATCTTGACAGAAAGCAGAGGTTTCAGTCAAGATCTATTACTGGCCATTCTGTAAGCTATATTCCCTTTGCCCAGTATCTTATCTAGGGTTGGGTATTGTCTGGGATTTTTAGGATACTGGTGCATAAGCGGTGCCTAAACCAATACTTTTTTTTGTTTAAAGAGCCACACAAAATAGTGGATAACAGCTTTTTATTAAAAGAAAAAAAAAACAGTATATTACAAGTTGATGTTATATTAATATAAGTAAATAATAAGTAAATACAAAACACAACAAATTTAAATACTACATAACCCACCTACAAAAAAGTTAACACCAATAGCAGGAAAGTTAGTATTCTAGCAATTTTAGCAATGCTTTTGCAATAATATGACCATATTTAACCTGTCTGGAAAAATACAAGACCTCTCCTGACTTATTGCATGTCCTGCACAAGAAAAAAAAAAAAAACTCTTAGATTGTGTTGATGAAGCCTGTATACAGATATGTGTTTGAAAGCGCAGACCATGTGGCGAGTCTGTCCTGCTTCACCCACCATCAGGCCACAGGGTCTTGTCCTGAACACTGACAGCTGATGTCCACAAGCTGTTAAACATGGTGCATGCCTGTGCTTTTAAGTTCATCCTGTGTGTCCTCAAATGCATTATTAGGTTTGCCATGTTTCCCCCTTTACACGCAACATTTATTGCATGTCATAGTGTTAGTATCCTTTGTTGTTAAATACAGCCACATTTTAAAAAGTTTAGACTTAGGCATTTTAATTTAAGAATGTTTAGTTTAGCTGGCTACTCTCAGAGCAAGTGTAATTATTGTATTCATGTACTCATCCGATCATCTCATTAAGTCAGAATGTGCTGACACTGATGTTACTAAAAAGATAAGTTGGATTTGTATTATTAGAGCTTGCGTTCACATGCAGTTTCTCATGTTTTCTCATGTTTTCACATGCAGTCAGGGTTTTTTTTCACAAGTAGTGAGGATGATGATGATTCATACGTCTGTTATAAAATATTTTAAGTGGCACCGAAGTGGCATTTAAGTGGCACTAAAGTGAGGCACCAGAATCTGATTTGGTTGTAGTTCTACCAGTGCAATATTGGCATCGGGTTTTGATACCCAACCCTATACTTATTCTCTTATAGGAGAGAACACACTGGTTATTCATAAGATTTGACTAATTAAGTCTGAGAAAAGGAGCAACAAACCAGTTAAAAGATTCAAAGTAATTTAAAGAGTTTAATAAAACATTTGCATTATTAGAGTATACTATTATAAGTATGATTGTTACTGTGTGTGCATTATTTTAATTATTTTGTGTTGTAATGATCTTTTTCAACTAATTAGCTAAGAAAATAACATTGGTAGTGCATACATTTATTTAAAGATATTATTCAGCTGGCTACGATATGGATGTACTGTAATATGAAAATAGATATGAGTCTTTGGGAGTGAAGCTCTTAAAGTATGAGTATATACTTTATGAGAATTGCATTGGTGTGGGCCATTTTTAGCATGCTACACTCAATTAAAAATACATAATGTGCTTTTTCAGGCCTCTGTAGACAACAAACAAACAAACAAACAAACAAACAAACAAACAAACAAGCAAACAAACAAACAAACAACAAAAACAAAAATTCCAGAGCAAGAAACTTTCATTGCTACAATAATGTTAAAGACCTGCCTAAAGCTCAGCTTTATCAAAGAGATACTGATCTCTTTATCTCTCTTTATCAAAGAGATAAAGAGAGAGTGTTTTAATCTTAGTATTTTAAAATAGTGTCATTTTTGAAGCATTTTCATATCATATATCATTGCAATGATTACACCCTCACCTCCAAGAATATACTATATAGTTAATAAATTCCAAGTAACTAGATAAATAGTTTGAAGTGCAATAATAAAATTTTTTTTTTTTTTTTACATATTTTTCTGAATAGAGAAGTACCACAAATGTTAACCTCAAACTTGTTGATATAAAAGAGTTGCAGAAAATATGTTAAAAAACAGCACAAAATGTATTTGATCCATCTACATCATTTGTTTGTAAGATATGCAATTTTTTATGAACATGAAGCGGTGAAAAAAAAAGTCCATGTCAAAATATATACTGTATATATATATACAGTGGTGTAAAAAAGTGGTTGCCCCCTTACTGATTTCTTATTTTTTGTCTGTTTGTCACACTTCAATGTTTCAGATCATCAAACTAATTTAAATATCGGTCAACAATAACACATCATGCAGTAAACACACAAAGTATGTAAAGTAAACACATCATGCAGTTTTTCAATGAAAGTTTTTTTTATTAAACTAAAACAAAATCCAAAACTACATATTCCTGCGTGAAAAAGTGTCACCGGGCTTTAAGAGGCCACCCTGTTAAAACATAACTTAACTCTGGTTTATCACACTCCATTTGTAGAGTTCAATTTCTCTAGCCACACACACAGGCCTGATTACTGTTCACAATCAAGAAATCACTTGGCAGCACCAACAACTTTACTGGGAGCGCAGGTAGTTCTGTCACAAGCGTGTTAAAGGTGTTTTCTCACATGCCATCGCCAGCTTTACCGTAAATTTGTCACATGCCTTTCTTGGTGAATAAAACAGTAGGCTGCATGAAAACGTGTTCATAGCTACTGAAACACCGAATCAGACTGCAGATTGTCCACAGCAACGGTGCATACAACAAGCAAATGAAACGCCGGATCAGGCAGAGACGCATATAAAGTGACAACGCATATGGCATTTATAAGTAAGGGCTGCTGAAACATTGGAGCACACAGGCATAAGAATCTGTGCAGATATCACCTAGGCAGTGTCATCATCAACTTTTATGTCATACAGGGTGTCACAGGGGTTACATTAGAGCAACGTGAGAAGGGGCAGCGGGCTGACCTCACACTCCATTTGTAGAACCAATGAACAGGATAATGCATGCAGTCATCAGGTACTTCACACAGACAGAGCCATAGGTAAACCTGATGGCGAATATGTGTACCTCAGGTTGGGAAACCTCATGTACACTGTTGGAGCCACGGGTAACCTCTAGTATTCTTATAAATTATGTCCATTATGAGAGCTAACAACACATGAAAACAAGCAATCTGGGACAGCAAGTGTTACAGACAAAGTGCCTCACACTGTTTACTTTTGCATCTAAACACCACAGTTTCTGTGGGGATAGTTTCATTTTATTCGAGCACGCAAAAGTGTGTGTGCGTGTGAGCATGTGTGAGCCAGAATGAAAGAGAGAAAGCACGCAAGAATGCCATCTTAAAGAGAGCAGAGAATAATATGCTCTGGATTAGTAACTAGCATAGCACAAGAGAAAGCACAAGAAGACTCATGTGTTCATGATGTTAACCTACACAACAAGCAAGGTAGAATGCACACAAAACCTAGATCTCGAGAGGATTTTTTTTTTTGGTAACATTTCTTCCTTTTGTAATTAATAACAAAACAATTACAATATTTGAAGAATAAAAGTACAAGATTCAGATGTTAAAATATATATATTTTTTACAATGTCGAATGTAGAACTTGGCCTTTAAAATATAGAAGTTGACAATGTATTCAAATGATTTGTTATTATGGTGGAAAAGGATTACATTCTTTAATGTAAAATTGTACGATTCAGAAGGAGATGACATGTATTCAGATGAGGAATACATTCTTTCTTTTGGTTTCAGAATGTACATACTGTAGATCCATGAAGTCCACATATTTTGCAATTATGGAATTAACAGCATAAATACAATGTAATATTTTACACTTAACTTCTTTTACCATGTTAGGAATATGATATTTGTATTAAATAAACCATGTTTTTTCAAATTTGTGTTATAATTATTGAAGCCCAATAAAATTTACTTTTTGGAATGTTCTTGTTTAGATAATGAATGGTTTGACGTATACTGTATGTTTATCGCTACATTTTCTATCAGTGATGAAAACACCTCCAATAATTGGTTTGTCGTACGTAATTACTATTTCACACAAACTAAGATGATATTTACAAAGTTATAATAAGCCACTTGCAATTGCATTAACCACTGATTTATATTCTCTAAATGAAATGGGAAATTTGTATTTGCTTATGAATTGTTCATATGTAAGTACAGAACAATTTTAACCAGATTTAACCAAGTAGCAAAGATGTGTGATCAATACTTTTTGGATGCCATTTGGAAAGAAAAAATGAAAAGCTATATTGAGAAAAATTGTACCATCGTGCACATGGCAGATTTTCCAGGCTAATAGTGCTTGCTAGTGGAACTGTGAGAGCTTAATAGGCAATCTGCATGTCAAAAATCAAAAAATTTAAACCAACAATTTTGTTGAAAATGTGAGATGGTTTAAAAACAACAACACCAAAGACATAGGGTTAATAAGATTTTTTTTTAAAACTAGTTTATAAACACATGGTTGACTTAATGAAAGTCTAATACTTCATGTCCTCCCTCTGTTTTCTTATTTACAAAAGCTGACTTTTTAAAATCTGTTTTTCCAGATAAAATTAAAGAGTTTGTGCATTTCAATTTTGATGCCCAGAACCAGAATGACTCCACTGCTGTCATTGTGCTGTTTATGAGGGTGCATGGGGGAAGTGCAGGGGGTTTCTTGTGAAGTCCTCAATCATCTCCACTGTTTTGAGCCTGTTCAGCTTCAGGTTGTTGTGACTGCGCCAGACAGCCAGCTGCTCAAACTCGCTTCTATATGCAGACTCGTTACTGTCCTGGATGAGGCCGATGACTGTAGTGTCGTCTGCAAATGTCAGGAGCTTAGGTGCCTAAGGGGTTCATTATCTTTTTGCAATGTTTTTGTTTAGCTTAGACTTAGGATTACTTCAAGTGGCATTAGCTTGACTGGCTAGCAAGTACATGTCATTTTATGTAAATAAATAAGACAATAAAACCTCATAAAGCTATCTTCATAACATTTATTGCTATCATAATAATGATAGCAATAATTTTTTTAATAGCAATAATTCTTTTCGGACACAAAATCAGTGGCTTTCCACATACAGTGGTGTGAAAAAAC